>CM038793.1:100340146-100578929 GCA_021764765.1 Vicia sativa
ATAATAGGCCTTGTTCCTATTTGGCATAGATCACGATAAGGGCCTTCTAGTTCTTGCTGAATTTCCTTGATTGGAACTCTTAAGGTTCCGTTTGAGGCCTAAGCTTCCGACGTCAAATTCGTGAGGAATAACTTTGGCGTCTTATCGGAGGGTGATTCTTTTCTTGAGAGATTCTTCTCTAAGGGAAGCCCCCGTTCTTATTTCTTCGACCATGTGGAGCTATTCCCTCAAGCATTGTTCGTTCATCTCCGCATCGAGGGGAGATTTGGTTCTTTTTGAAGGTTCGGAGATCTCTATCGGGATAACAGCCTTGGTTCTCAATTGAGTCTGTCACACCCAAAATTGCCCTCCATCTTCTCAAGATATTTCATACATCCATACTCGAGGATTCTTCAAGGTTGATCGGACAAACCTCTCCTAGACAATCAACCCAAACTGGGGTTTGGTATTTCTAGATCAAGATGGACTTCCAACATCTCCAATGGTCTTTATGCCTCCTCATATGCTTGAATATTCTCCATGTCAAGTTTCAAGCCTCACAAGTCAAGTTTCCTCACAATTGCTCGGATGGTTTGAAAATCGGGTTATTGGACAAAAAGTCAAGCGTGGTCAACATACGTCAAACTTCATGATTTTGGTCAACATCCTCATTTTGAAGTTACATTCATCATTTTATCAAGGTTTGATCATGATTCATCAAGAAAACTCAAGATTTGCTAAAGTCAAACTTTCTAAATTAGGGTTTCTTAGTGAAAAGTCAACCAACTTTGTTGAGCATAACTTCTTCATACTTTCTCAAATTTTTCCACCACCTCTTGTTTGAAGGAAATTCAATTCTATACAACTTCATGTCTCACAAGAATGTTCAAAAATGCTTCATTTGGAAGGTATGGATCAAAACATTACGGGTCCTTTTCAAAGTCAACAAAAGTCAACATTTTGTTTTGAAGATATATTGAGCATGGAAACTCCAATTGAGATGAAACCAAAGATGTTGGTTAGAGGACTCTTAGAGTTTCTAAAAATCAAGAACACTCAAAAATGTGGAAAATTGAGCAAGATACACCATTCACAAGTTGGGCAATTTAAAAAGTGCACAAGAGATGTTGTAAAAATCAAAAATTTGCAAATGGGCTTCCTTTTCTTCATCCAAACTTGTTCCTTATACAATTAAGAATATCCAAGCCCAATACTTTTGATTTTATTTTCTATTTAATTTGGATTTTATTCATTTAAATACAAATTAAATTCAAAATAAGGTATAAAATCAAAATTAATTGCAAATTGATTTTTCTCTCATCCTTGAGATCAAGTAACCCAAAGAAGCCGGCAAATTTGAAATTTGATTGGATTTGGAAGAAATTGATTGAAATTGATCAAAAAAGAAAATTGATTTTGTACAAAATCAAATATGTTTCATTGATTGATGATGATTTCTTCCTCAATCGACTCAATTCCATCTACTATATATACAATACATACCACATGAATGAGAAACGGAAAAATTGCTTGGAGAAACCCTAACCTAATTCAAAAATCAAGTGCTACACAAGCTACTAGCAACACAGGTTTTGCTCGATTCAATTGATTCCAAGCATCCAAACACATTCAACATCTCAAGATCGATCCGACCTTTACATTGTCCAAAGCATCAAAATTGCAAACACGATTTGGTTTGTCACACTTTTCTCAAAATCGAATTCTATTATTCATGCATTTTTAACATGTTTTGTTGTTGTTTTGTGATTAGAGCGATGTTTACAAGCTTTACGGGCAGTTTGATTGAGTTTCCATGGCAGAACAAGAATCACCATAGCTAGGGTTTTGGCCTCGATTTAGGGCTTCTCTAGCGGATAAATTGGACTATAGGACCACCACCATTGTGTTTAGAATCCAATTTGCAATCGATTCATATCTACAACTAATTTATATTATGTGTATGAGATTTGAGTGCGGGGACTATAGCGTCGCTTTGCCGGCTATATTTTCAAATATTCAAAAGAAGAAGATGAAGCTTGGCGCGGTTGATGCGATCGGGAGGTGCCCTTGTTTGTAAACCATACTCACGTTTCCATGACCGCGTGCATCGGCTCAGTTGGTCAAGGCGTGGCGTGTGAAGCAGGTCTGAGTTCGATTCCCGCCATGGCATTTGGTTTTCACTTGTTTGCATTTTTTTCATATTTTCATATTTTATTTAATATTTTCATGCCTTTTAATTTTCTTTCATAATTTTTTATCATGCATTTAAAATACCAAAAATATTTTCTTTTGTTTTATTTCGGAAAATGTTTATTTAATTTATAAAATTAAAAATATTATTTTATGCATATTTAATTTAATTATTAATTTATCATTTAAATCACTTTTAATTAGTTTTAATTATTAAATTAATTCCAAAAATTATTTTAGCATATTAATGTTATTTCGAGCATGAAATATTTTCTCATTTAAAAATTATCATTTTTGCTAACATTTTCTCTTGTTCGATTTCTTTGAATTTCCGATTTCTCATCTTTTCACGGGTTATCTTGTTTGGACGATTTCTTTTTTAGTTTTCTTTTTCCAATTATGTAATTGCTCATGGGATGTAAGCTTAATTAGGGCTTTTATTTTCGCATTTAAATTATGTATCTACCCCAAACCATGTAATAGCGTAGGATTTATCTTTCCGCACTTTATATCCGCATTTTAATTTCCGCACCCTATAAGCTGTTAGTAATTAGCGTGTATGGTAAGACTAAAATCAACATAGCTCCTCTAATTTTCAAGATAACATGAATCGAAATCAACACACTCTTTTCACATTGCAAGGTAATTCTCTCGTTTTCACAATTCAAATGGTCATGTCCTCGACGTAGAGGTATTCTAGCACGTGCCTTCAAACAAATCATCATAGTCCCTACGATACAAAATCATGACCCGATGTAGCCTCACGAATACATGATCTTGACCCTCGATTTATCGCCTCGAAAATGATGATAGTCCTTCAAATGTGCTAGAATACTTCCTACAAGTTGCTTTCTATGACCATCTGATGTCCTTGAATGTCCCGCTTACATCCAACAAATAGAGTTACCTACAAACTAATGGTATGGATAGCGGCTATTCTAAAGGCGTAAAATGATACGAAACGACCAATTACGAGTAGGTAATAAGACTTTAGTTGCTTGCTCCAAATCAAAATACTTTCACACCTCACACTTTTATCAAAGTTCAAATTCTTTTCAAAGCAAGCAGTTCCGAACACTTTGTATACATTCCTACATGAATCATTACAAAGTCAAAATAAATGCCTTTAAAACATTTTGTCAAACACACGAAAGCACAATTTTAAAGTGATCTAAGAGCAACTAAGAGCCGTGGTAACTACGGATAGAAAGAGTGCTAATGCCTTCCCTTTCTAACCTTATACTCCCTTACTCGAGAATCTATGAAGGTCTTTTTATACTTTTACCTTCCTTAATTGGATAAAAGAAAAGTCGGTGGCGACTCTTGCTATCCGCATATTTGCGATACAAAACCTACAAGTCGAGTTCAAGTGTTCAGAGCTGGCGACTACATGAGGAGACACCTAAAGAGAATGCCTTAAGGTTTCTAGATCACTTTATTCTTTTTTGTTTGACTTGCTTGCTTTATCTTTAAGGGTTGCTTGGGTATTATATTGTTGGGGATCCTACGGATCGAGTTTCCTTTTAGGTAAGTAGCAATAAATCGTTGCGATCGTTAGGCGTATCGAAGCGGTCAACATGATGGCTACGTTAGTGTGACACTTTGGATGTCACGATACTCTTCATTCCCAAGTTGAGGATAGTATTTGGCTTCTGCGTGGTGTCATCAAGCACTAACTAAACTTTAGAACCTTAATTGACCCATCTTGGCCATTAGAAAGTAGTGAGATGGTCGGCTTTGGTGTGACCGAGGTTGGTTGATACTCGATGCTCGCTCATTAAGATCGGACTTTTGGGATATTTTCGATTACGACCACTTGGTAGTCGTATTGAAATAAATGCCTACGAAAGATCAATGATATGAGATTCCTAGAACAGTTACTATTATGGACGGATGAACCAACTCAAACTTTTGGTGGGGTAATCACCTATACCTCATGCAAGCCTTAAACCTAGGCTCATTGTGTGAATTGTTTGTGTGTACTAAACATGACATCATGACATCATTCGCATTGCATCTCATTTCTATTTCAAGGACCTGGGATTTATCTTTGCTCTATTTTATCGGGATTATGGCTTCTAGAAAGACTAAGATCAACTTCATGGGTACCTTCTTAGCTCAAGAATTGATTTGAAATTCGACAATGCTCGATTCATCAAAAGACATGGTTACTCTGACTTGGTTATCTCCGGTTTGAAGAAGAACCGATGACTCATCACCTCGACGGAAGTACCAAGGAAGTTACTAAAGACACCTCAAGCAAGAAATGGAGAAATGCAGAAGATTATCAGAAGAGTGACTACAATGTGGTGGAGACAGTTAGGACGAGACTCGTCAAGATATCCATACTTGCTCCTCTTGTGCTGGGCTCGTACTAATGCCTTGGTGAAGTTTACGAAGAATGCTCACGTGCCGCAAGATACTACTACTTGACAGGTTGAAGTTTGTATTGCTTTGGCTGCCAACAACGTCTAGGCTTCTCACGATCTTGATTTGACTCTTCGGAAAGACACACAACAAGCCTTGCATCTCATTGAATGCAGGGCATCACATTGTCATGTTTTGGTGAATCTAGGTTACGCTCTGAATATCCTTGAAGACTTCTTTTGATCGACGATGTCGAAGGGTTGATTACGAGACCGGTGACATTATTGTGAGAGCTTTTGGCGGTTCTAAGCGAGCGATGCTTGGAGAGCTCATGCACTGTCAATCGGTTCCAGACTTTTGATTCAACTTTCTTCGTCATGGACATCCGAAGTCCACTCACTCTTTCCTGGGGCCCTTGGATACATAGAGCGGTGACCTTCTACTGCATCGGCTGAAATGCCGGTGAAGGAAGGTTGTTCGGATATGGTGAAGAAGAATATATAATGGGTCATCTACGATCGTTCAGATATCTCGAGATGCAAGGTGAATTCTTGAGACTCCACTGTCAAGCTTTTGAAACAATACCCAGTCATGCACATTGACTCTACGTCCTCTGAAGTTATGCAAGCTTAGCCTGGGATGGCCTCATTGAAGGCGCTTTCAGCTGCGGTTGAGAGGAGGTAGTACTATTTGGGTCGACTCACGGTCTTCTCTCAAATTTGACAAGGCTGGTTTAGGCTTCACTATCAAAGTCCGAAGATGATCGCAGTGTGCCGACCAACTTCCTTTCCGCATCATTGAGTGGAATCCATGCTATAGAAGGCGGCGATAACGACTTGACATCAGCAAGTGGATCTTGACTCCGGACAATGGGCTCGATGGCTGAAGGCCCGAGGCGTCATACCAATCTCCTTTAGGCAGAATTGCTCTTTTTTTTTGTTAAACACCATATTTTTATGTTTTGAACAATAAACTCTAAAGCTAATTACCTTACGGGCATCATGGCTCGTTTGTGAGGTTATTACATCATTTGCATATTTTTCAATAAAATCGTTGGACTTTTTACGATCAATTGTTTTCTTTCTTTTACTTTATCACCTTCAAAAGCTATGTTACACACCCACGTGTTCTACTGTGAATCCTCGAATCTCGTTGATAACAGGTTATGCTATTGCTAAATATGACTTGATAATAATCTACCAAGCAAGCGAAGGTGAGAAGATTGTGATGCCGGAGAACTGTCGATTTGCTACGGGAAGAAGATCGAGTTATCTGCCACACACAAAGAGCGAGTCGGTGCGTGAATTTGGAGTCTTGATGAAGGCAGAAAAGAGATCAAGATAGGGCGTGTCTTGAGAGCAGTGTCAAAGAAAGATTGGTTCAGATGCTCAGAGACTATATTGAGGTATTTGCAGTCGTACGAATACATCGGGTTTAGACATTGATATTGTGGTACACCGATTGCGACAAAGAAGGTTTTCTCGGTGAAACAGAAGGTTAAATCGCGTAAATCTGAGATATCGAGAGAAAATTAAAGTAAGTGTGAAACAATTCAACACGGTTTCTTAAATTTTTACTTCTTATCCTGATGGGTTGCTAACGTGGTGCTGTGCCCAGAAGGATGGCAAGATACGAATGTGTGTGAATTCTGAGATCACGAACAAAGCGAGTCAGAAGGCGATTTTCCACTTCCTCCTATTGATTACGGTTGACAACACTTTTCGGCATAAGGTTTCTCCTTCATGGATGGTTTCCCGGTTACAATCAGATCAAAATGGCTCACGAAGACATGGAAGACTACTTTTGTTACGGTGGGGCACTTTCATTACAAGGTTATCTTAGTTCGGACTAAAAACGCGGCGCCATATCGGCGTGCTATGATGACATTATTTCATGACATGATTCATCACGAGATAGAGGTCTCGTCGGCGACATGATAGCTCGGTTACAATTGAAGAAGAACATCTTGATCATTTAATGTTTGATAGGTTGAAGAAGTGCGGTGAGACTTAATCCCAACAAATGCACCTTTGGAGTAAGATCCGGTAAACTCTAGGGTTTGTTGTCGGTGGTAAAGGTATTGAAGTTGACCCGCCAAGGTTAAGCGATTCAAGAAATGCCGATACCGTGCGAAGGAAGTCGGAGGTTTCTTGGGCGATTGAACTACATTGCGAGTTCATTGCACATCTAAGCGCTGCTTGTGAGCCAATCTTTAAGTTCTTGAAGAAAGATCAAGTAGTGAAATGGAGCGACAATTGCGGGATCGCTTTTGACAAATCAAGGGTACCTCTGAGTCCTCATATCCACGATGCACGCCCACGAAGACCTCTTATCATGTACTTGTGATTAGAGAACTCAATGGGGTGTGTGTTGGGGCAACATGGCGAGTCAGTCGAAAAGAGTATGCAATATACTACCTTAGCAAAAATTTAGTAATGTGAAAGATACTCACATTCGAGAAAACACAGCAGCAACGGCTTGGGCAGCTCGCCGACTAAGGCAGTATATGTTGACTCACACTACCTTGTTGATTTCCAAGATGGATCCGATAAAATACATATTTGAGAAACCAACTCTCTCGGAAGAATAGCAAGATGGCAAATGATCTTGACCGAGTATGACATCTAGTACACTTCTAAGGCGATCAAAGGAAGTGTAGGCGCGATCATTTAGCTCTCATCAAGCGTGAATGACTATCGGTCCATCGATTAATTTCGAGAGGCAGTGTCTTACTAGTTCGGTGCGAGGCGGGCAGGTGAAGGACACGAACAAGGATCCGATGGACCATGGTTTTGATGGAGCCTCAAGCACTTGGTATGTCTGATTGGCCCGGCTTTGTAGGATTTTTGTGTCAAATATACGGATAGCAAAAGTTAGCCACCGACTTTTATTTTATCAATTAAGGGAAGGTAAAAGTACGAGAAAAAGACCTCGTTTAGATTACGAGTTCGAGAATGGTTATGAAAAGGGAAGGTATTAGCACCTTTCCATCCGTAGTTATCTCGGGCTCTTAGTTACTCTAGATCACTTTTTAAAATTGCTTTACGTGTGTTTGACAAAAATGTTTTGAAAAGGGCATTTAGCTTTGACTTTGTAATGACTCATGTAGGAGTGTATACAAAGTGTTGGAAATGTTTCGTTTTGAAAAGAAATTGAACTTTGAAAAGAGTGTGTGGTGTGAAAAGCATTTAATTTTTAGAGCAAGCAACTAAAGACTTATTTACCCACTCAATTGGTGCGTTTGTTGTGCTTCTACATTCCTTTAGAATAGCGCTAGCCATACCATTAGTTGGTAGGTAGCTCCATTCGTTGGATGTAGCGGGACATTCGAAGGGACATCGGATGGTCATAGAAAGCAACTTGTAGGAAGTATCCTAGCACATTCGAAGGACTATCATCATTTTCGTGGCGATAATCGAGGTCAAGATCATATATTGGAGGCGACATCGTGGGTCTTATGATCTTTGTATCGAAGGGACTATGATGATTTGTGTTTTTGAAGAACAGCGGTGCTAGAATACCTCTAGTTCGAGGGACATGACCATTTTGAATCGTAAAAGCAGCGAGAGAATTACCTAAGGGGTGCATGTGTGAAAGAAGTGTGTTGATTTCAAGTATTTTATCTTGCAAGTTAGTGGGCTATATTCAATTTTAGTCTTGCCATACGCCTAGTTACTAGCAATTTATAGGGTGCGGAAAGTAAAATCACGGAATGTAAAGTGCGGAAAAGTAAATCTACGCTATTACATGGCTTTAGAGATACATAATTTAAAATCACGGAAAATAAAATCCTAAGTTAAACTATTACATCCCATATCTGATTACATTATTGAAAAATAAAATAAAATGGAAGAAATGCAGATCGGATTAACTTTGTGAAGCGAGCGAGAAATCGGAAAATATGATGAAATCGAAATAAGAAAATGTTAGAAAAATGCAAATTTTATATGAGAAAATTATTACATGTTGAAATAATATAAATATGCTAAAATAATTTTTGGGATTTTTAGATGCAATTTAATAATTTAAAATGAATTAAAAAGTAATTAAAATGCAAAATTATGAATAAAAATAAATATGCATGCAAGTATTTTTTAATTTATTAAATTAAATAAAGATTTTATGAAAATAATGCAAAAGAAAAAATATTTTGGTAATTTTAAATGCGAATAAAATGTAGAAATTAATTAAAATATAATGCAAAATATTAAATAATGAAAATATGAAAAATAAGAGGAAAAGTGAGTTTGTAAAAATAATGGTCAGCATGGATTCGATGAGGACGATGCTGAAACAAAAACGCCTTGACCAATGAGCTAGCACGTTCTCTTTGTTTGGAAGCAGTTGAATGGAAAATAACACGCGTCGCCTCTGGTTTCATCCTTCATAAGCTTAATCTTCAACCTTTTGAATTTTTGAATCTTGACGTCGGCCATGGTTCGACGCTAAGTCACCAACAAACATCAAAAGCAGCACACATAATATAAATTATATCTAAGACCATGGATCGATTCTTCAGGTCATTCCGAATGCAATGGTACCGGTCTTATTGTCCAATTTTATGTATTTTGTGAAACCCTAAATCGGTCCCAGAAACCCTAACAATGGTATCTTGCACTCCCGGCCATGGAAATTCGATTAAAGCACCAGTTTGCAAACTTGACACTAATCACAAAAACAACAACAAATCGTGTTAATAATGCATGAATATGAGAAATCGATTTTGAAATTTTCAAGAACAAACCAAACTTGGATTTCACGATTCTGGATGGATTCGAGCAATGTAAAGGCCTGGATCGATTCGGAGATGCCAAGGAATATGTTTGACACCTTGAAATTGATTGAAAGCAATTTGGAACAAGGGCTAGTAACCAAACACGGTTTTGGCTTTTAGGTTAGGGTTTCCAAACAATTTTCCTTTTCTTTCAATTGGTATGCATCAGTATAAATCTTGGAAGGATTTGGCATTGTTTTGGGAAAATTGATCAATAATCAATGATAATCAAATTTGATTTTTGCAAAAATCAAATCTTCAAACTTTAGTCAATTTTCAATCTAATCTTCCCATATTGATCCAATTTGAATTTCTGGCTTTTAATGAATTGATTGGATCACAAGAAGAAATAAAAATCAAATTTGCAATTAATTTGGATTTTATACTTTATTTTCAATTTAATTTGTATTTAAATGAATAAATTCCAAATTAAATAGGAAAATAAAATAAAAATTCGTGGCATTGGGCTTGGATATTCCTAATTGCATGAGGAATAAGTTAGGATGAAGAAAAGTAGGCCCATTTGCAAAGGATTTGATTTTAGGAGTATTTCTCTTTGTGCATTCTTTCAAAATTGCCCAACTTGTGAATGGTGTAACTTGCTCAATTTTCCACATTTTGAGTGTTCTTGGACTTTTGGAAGCTCTAAGTCCTCTAACCAACCTTTTAGTCTCATCTCAATTGGAGTTACCATGCTCAATATATCTTCAAAGCAAAAGTTGACTTTTGTTGACTTTGAAAATGACTGTAATGTTTTGAGCTATACCTCTCAAATGAAGCATTGTTTGGACATTCTTGTGAGACATGAAGTTGTAGAAATTGAATTTCCTTCAAAACAAGAGGTGGTGGAAAAATTTACGAGAAAGTATGAAAGTTATGATCGGTCAAAGTTCGGTTGACTTTTCACCTAGAAACCCTAATTTAGAAAGTTTGACTTTTGAGCAAATCTTGAGTTTTCTTGATGAATCATGATCAACCCTTGATCAAATGATGAATGTAACTTCAAAATGAGGATGTTGACCAGAAATTATGAAGTTTGTTGTATTGACCACAGTTGACTTTTTGTCCAATATGCGATTTTCAACCATCGAGCAATTATGCGAGAAACTTGACTTGTGAGCTTGAAACTTGACATGGAGAATCTTTGAAGCATATGAGGAGGCATGAAGGCCATTGGAGATGTTGGAATTTCATCTTGACTTGAGAGATACCAAACCCTAGTTTGGGTTGATTGTCTAAGAGAGTTTGTCGATCGACTCTTGAGGAATCCTTGAGCATAGATGTATGAAATCTCTTGAGTAGATGGAGGGCAAATTTTGGGGTATGACAGCTGCCCTGTTCAATCTTCTTGTCTGGAGGTTTAGATTGACACGCTTGTCTTTCGTGACACGGAGGTAGAAGATGATTGAACACTCAATACACAAAATTTGCACTCATTGTTGGTGGATGATCGGGAATGGGCTTCTGATGCCATTTGGATACTTATTTGGAGGATGAGTCGTCGCTAGACTCGAGAATGTTGATAGGAGAATTGCGGAGATGGGCTTAAGATGCCATCGGAAAGATCGATCTTTGGGGTGAGCCGTCGCTGGGCTCTATAGGCGTTCTGGAAGGAGCATGGAGATGGGCTTAGATGCCATCTAGAGAGTCATCGTTAGACTTGTGTTCATTTTGAATGAAGTTATTGGTTTGTATTGATTTTTAACCATATATCGGCATTAAAGTGGAGAAATGTTGATAAATGGTGGGAGATGGGCTTAGATGCCATCGAAGGCAGGCGAGTCGTCGCTAGACTCTATAGTTCTTGATGATAATAGGAAGAGTCGAATAAATCTTAGTGCCGATTACTCGAGGAGATAGTAGTTGGCAAAATGTGGATAGCTTCTGTTGTGCATCGGTGTTGATCCATTGCACATTATCGGAGGATAACGGTGGTCTTTCGGATAGTTTTCCGTCGGTTCGGGGCTTAATCTGGACCGATCGTCGGAGGACAACCAAAAGCGGTCTTCGAGATAGTTTTCCGTCGATTCGGGGCTTAATCACAGACCCGTTGTCGAGAGGACAACCAAGGCGGTCTTCGAGATAGTTTTCCGTCGATTCGGGGCTTAATCTGGACATTTGCGTCGAAGTATTTATTACTTGTTTTGGAGAAAACAAGAGGAACTTTGACGGAATTAGTTAGTTTATGCAAAGTATGATGCATGATAGTGTATATGAATGACATATGCATGAATTATGACTTTATAGTAATGTATGAATGATAGATGTTGTGGTATTCAAAACATATCCATCTTGAAGAAGATCGGATGCTTTGTTTGAGGATTTCGACTCTGCTTGGGGAATTGAGTAGGTGGAGTCCACCTTTGAGAAAGATACCTGGATTCCTCGATGCACTATCGACCAAGTCTTGGGCCTAGATATTGTTGAGGAAGGTAGAGATTGAAGCTCGTTGTTGGAGATCTCATATATACCTGAGGAGAATGCGGGAGGCGATCCGTTGGGGACCTTGTATGTAGATCTTCTTGAGGAAATTTAGGAGGCGCTTTCTTGGGGATTACGGTGCAGATCTCATTGGAGAGCATTTGATAGTTCTTGGGAACGGGCTGGAAAAGTCGGGATCCGTTGTAATCTGGGCTGGGAATGAAGATGTAGGTTCCTCCGATGCACTATCGAAAGTCTTGGGTGCGGATCTGCCGTTGGGGAAAAGGCAGATGAGAGATACGGGGATAAATACCTTGGGGTGAGGTGTTCGCTTGAGACCGATGTAACATTGCTTAGTCGAGTGGAATTGCAGCTCGTGGATTCCCTTTTGCTCTCTTGGGAAGTTGTGTTATGAGTGACACCTGCGGGGATCATGCTCGTGGGGAATGCATTGGTGACTTTCGTTGTCATCTCAATTCTGGAGCACATAGTAAGTACTTTTGTATGTTCACTTTTCGTATGTTTGTGATTAGATTCTTATTGTCAAATGCGTATAGTCATTCAAAGCAAGCGTTGGACTTATTGCAAATAACAACGCAAATTGTAAAGGAAAAAGTTTGCATTTATTTGAAAGGTGGCGTATGGCCAAGTGGTTTGTACACAAGAAGGTAAAAGCTATCGGAAACAATCTCGTTAAGTTCAACTATGCTAGTACTCATATATTTCGACTATCATCCCTTGCATCGGTGAAAGTGAGTGAGTGATCTTCGCCATTTGAACCTTGAATCTTGATAGTAGTGCAGGCGGATGATCTGGAAGAGACATAGTTATGCGCTTAAATCTAACTTTTGCCTAGACCGCCCTTCGGGTTTTAGGTCTGGGATACCCTTTTGCCCAAACGCCTTTTGAGTTTCGACTTCGTGTACATGTTTTGTATATATCCTAATTTTGCCCGAACCTTTTGGTTCGGGATATATATTTTTGCCTAGGCGATCGACCTAGCGGGTCTCTTTTATCGTAGTATTTTTTGACTATATGCGTTCACGAGGTGTGAAGTCTTCACCATCCATGGTGCTAAGTATCATAGCTCATAGGAAAATCTTGTCTTAACTACAAATGGTCCCTCGTGGTGGGAGTCCATTTGCCTGAGATCACTTTGGGAGAATGATGCGCTTGACTACTAGATCACCGACTTGGTAGACTCGGTGCTTGACCTTCTTGTTAAATGCTCGATCATTCATTTACGATAAATCATCCATGGCGGATGGGCGTGAGTCGTTCTCATCAATCAAGTTAATCGGTCAAGGCGAGTCGGGACCCGATCGTCCGCTAACTCGCCTCTGGAGGACTACGGTGGGGGTATCTAAACCTCGATGGGTAAGGCGGCTTCCATACGTATCTGAGAGAAGGGTTGCCCTTGATGTTCGTGTTGTAGTCGATAACCATGAAGAGCAAATGGTAACATTTCATGCCAATCTTTGTAAGTCCTTGTCATCTTACATAATCTTCTTAATGTTCTTATTGGCGGCTTCCACTGCATTTCATCTTAGGCCGATAAGGAAAGAGTTGTGATGCTTGATCTTGAGCTGCGTGCGAGTTGGTGATCATCTTATTGTTGAGATTAGAGCCATTATACGTGATAATCCTTTCGGGAATGCCATACAAGCGAGATAAGATTATGTTTGATGAACGAGCCACAACATTCTTGTAACAGATGCATCGAGTGCCTCTACCCACTTGGTGAAATAATCTATTGCCACAAGGATGAAAGCGATGTCCATTGGGCTGTGGGCTTAATTTCTCCAATCATGTCAATGCCCACATTGCAAAGGCCAAGGAGAAGTTAAAACATTGAGAGTCTTGGAGTACGTGCACTTTGTCGGCATAATCGGCATTGTGACAAGATCGGCGTAGCGGTGACAATCGACTTCCATGGTGGACCAATAGTAACTTTGTTCTCAAAATCTTCTTAGCCATGGTGTGTCCTTTGGAGTGGGTACCAAATTAGCCGTGTAACTCTTCCATGATCGCATTCTTTGTTTTCGATCTACCAGGTAGATAAGCACAAATCGTGGTTAACTTGTATAAGATGCCGTTCTTTGAGGAAGAATTTAGATGCAAATCTTCTCATGAACTTCTTATCATTAACGAGATGCCCTGCGGAGATATTCACGAGTCTCAATACCTCTTCCGTCGTAGTACCAAGGTTTCTCTTACGTATCAAGCTCATAACAATATCTTTGGTTAGTCAAACTTCTCAATGATGATCAGGGGCCTCGTTGTCCCATCGACCTTGAACATAGGCGACATAGTAGCTAATCGTCCATGTGATTCTCTTCTCGTGGAATATGATTGAAAGTGATCTCTTCAAAGTAGGGAATCAAACTCAGAACATGCTCTCGATATGGAATGAGATTCGGATGCTTCGTATCCCAATCGCCCTTAATCTGACTGATCACCAAAGTTGAGTCTCCATACACTTGCAAGAACTTGATTCTTAGGTCAATAGCAGCTTTGATACCCATGATGCACGCTTCGTATTCGGCCATGTTGTTAGTGCAACTGAAACATAATCTGGCGGTGAAAGGCGTATGTCGCTTTGTGGGGATGTAATGATGGTGCCAATGCCATTTCAAGTGCGTTTGAGACTCCATCAAAGACCATAGTCCATCGGGATCCACATTCGGGTCCTTAAATGGGGCACAGTTCTTCCTGTCTGTGACTAGTAAAACATCTTCATGCGGAAATTCGAGCGCATAGGTGATAGTCATCTACGGCTTGATAGCCAAATGATCGGCTACTACACTTCCTTTGATCGCTTTACGAGAAGTGTCTTGGATGTCATATTCGGTCAAGATCATTTGCCATCTTGCTATTCTTCGGAAGGCTGGTTTCTCAAAGATGTATTTTATCGGATCCATCTTGGAAATCAATAAGGTAGTGTGAGTCAACATATCTTGTCTTAGTCGGCATTAATAGCGTTGCAAGTTTTCTCGGTAGTATCTTGTTTCACGATCGGTAAACTTTTGCTAAGGTAGTATATTGCATGCTCTTTTCGACCGGACTCGTCATGTTGCCCCAACACACCCCATTGAATTCTCTAACTTATTGAGTACATGATAAGAGGTCTTCCTTGGTAGGCGGCATCGGGATAGGAGGATTACATGGGTACTCCTTGATTTTGTCAAAGCGATCTGGCAATCGTCGTTCCATTTTACTACTTGATCTTTCTTTAGTAACTTGAAGATTGGCTCACAAGTAGCAGTCAGATGTGCAATGAATTTGGCAATGTAGTTTAATCGGCCCAAGAAACCTCTGACTTCCTTCTCGGAAGGGGGAGCTGGCATTTCCTGAATAGCTTTAACCTTGGCGGGATCAACTTCAATACCTTTACCACTGACAACAAACCCTAGGAGTTTTCCGGATCTGACTCCAAAGGTGCACTTGTTAGGATTGAGTCTCAGTCTATACTTCTTCAACCTATCAAATAGTTTCTGTAGATGATCAAGAAGCTCTTCTTCGGTCTGTGACCGAGCTATCATGTCGTCGACGTAGACCTCTATCTCGTGATGAATCATGTCATGAAACAATGTCACCATAAGCGATAAGTGGCGCTGCGTTCTTGATCGAGCGGCATAACCTTGTAGCGAGAAAGTGCCCCTTTGTGTAACAAAGTAGTCTTTTCCATGTCTTGAGAGCCATTTTGATCGATTGTAACCGGAGAAACCATCCATGAAAGAAAACCTTATCTTTGGCGGTGTTGTCAACGAACATCAATATGAGGAAGTGGAAAGTCATCTTTCGGACTTGCTTTGTTCAAATCTCGTAATCCACACACATACTTTACCATCCTTCTTAGGCACGGGAACCACATTAGCAACCCATTGTGGATAGAGTAAGCGCTAAGAAAGCCATTGAGCGCTTCATAACCCGGCTTTGATTTTCTCGACATCTCGGGACGCATCGACGAACCTTCTATTTCAGGGGAAAACCTTCTTTTGTTGGCAATCGGTGTACCACAATATCAATGTCCAACCACAGCATGTCTTCGTATAACCAAGCAAAAACCTCAATATAGTCGTAGCATCACGAACCAACTTTTCTTTAACTTTGTTCTCAAGACCGCTCCTATCTTGATCTCTTTTACATCTTCGCGATGCAATTCCACACCTCGACTTGCTCTTCATGTGGGTGTATAACTTCGCTCTTCTTCTTTATGCGATCACAAGTTCTCCTGGCACTTCACAATCTTCCTCACTTCGTCTTGACTTGGTAGATCGGATTATAAAGTCATATTTAGCAATAGCATAGCATTGTTATTAGATTTGGAGTGATTACTGCGATTATATCACGTGGGTGTGTGTAAAAACACATAGCTTTTGAAGGGGTGATAAAGTAAAGAAAGAAAACAAACAATTGAATGCAAAAGTCCAACGATTTATTAAATGAAAATACGCAATCAGCGGATAATAACCCTGTAAGCGAGCCATGATGCCGGGCAGGCCCTAGGCTTTTAAAGTTTATTGTTCAAAACATAAAAAGAAAAGCAAAACAAAACAAAGCAATTACTCGACTAAAGGAGATTGGTATAGCGTCTTGATCTTCAATTCTTGAGCCCATGATGCAGGTTGGGAAGATCCACTTGTTGACGTGTCGAAGCGTTGTCGTCTTCTTATAGCATGGATTCCACTACGGCGATGCGGAAGGGAAGTTGGCGGCACGTTCGCGGCGTATCATCTTGACCCTTGATGGTGAAGCCTAAACCAGGTCTTGTCGGTTTGAAGGGAAGATCGGGGCTGTCCCCAAATAGAGCTACCTTCTTCAGCTGCGGCTTGAGCATCTTTCGTGAGGCCATCAGGGCGGAGCTTGTGTTACCGGGGTGGTGGGAGAGTCAGCAGGCATGACTGCGGACATTGTTTCAAAAGCTTGCGGTCTCGAAGAATTCACCTTCCATCTCAGGTATCGGAATGTGTAGATGGTGACCATATACTCTTCTTCACCATCATCTTAACAACCTTCCTTTCACGGGTACTTGAGTTTACGATGCAAGGTAGATATGGCGCCTTAATGTATCCAAGGCGTCCAAGTAGGCAAGAGTAGGTGGACGGATGTCCATGACAAAGAAAGTGGAGTCAAAGTGCAGGAACCCGACTTTAACGAGATGAGTTCTCAATCTTGTTAAGCAGGTACCATCAAAAGCTCTCACGATTATGTCCTTTGGGTCTCGAGAACCAACCCTTGACATCAAGTCGATCAAAAGCGATCTTGGAAGGATATTCAAGAAGGCGGTATCCACCAAGACATGAGACAGTGTAGTGCCCTTGCATTCAACGAGATGTGCAAGGCTTTGTTATGTTCTTTCGGCGAAGTCAAATCGACATCGGAGAAGCCTAGGCCGTTGTTGGCGGCCGGGCTAGCAATACAAACTTGAACTGATCGGTGGTAGTGTCTTGCGGTACATGAGCATTCTTGAAACTTCACCAAAGGCATTAGCATGAGCCTCGAGCACGAGCGAGCAAGCATGGATATCTTGGGCGGTATCATCCCAATTGTTCCACAACATTGTAATCACTCTTCTTGATGATCTTGAATTTCCTCCATTTCTTGTTTGGAGGTGTCTTGATAACTTCCTTTGGTACTTACGGTTGGCGGGATGAGCCCTTTGGTTCTTTCCTACTAGCTTGGAAATGGGTTGAATAAATTTGGAATCTGTTTGAGTCGCGGTGTCTTTGGAGGAGAGATATGGAAGAATACTCTTCGGTTACGGTCACCTTCTTGGATCCGGTGATGTTGCCAATGTCAAGAATGGTAGCTTCATTGTAAGATCTTCAATGGTCGGAGGGTCTTGCTTGGCGCCATGATAGTAAACATCGACTCCATAGTTCCAAGGGATAGCCTTGTCGGAGGAATATGGGCGGTCTTGGAGAAGTGATGATGAGAGGTGCCACTCTAGGCACGAGTCGATGAAAATTCTTATTGTGTTAACATCGGCATAGTCTTACGGAAATCGTCACCCCATCCGGTCGCCTTAACATTTTCAATAGGAATCTTGTAACTATCGAGGCGGTGTTCTTCACCATGTAATCATATTTTCCTTTGCTGCCCCAAGGTATCCCACGGATGAGTGCAGTTTCGTTTGCATTGTCAATCTTCAACTTAGACATTTCTTCACATCTTACGCACAGTGGTTTGAAATAGTATCTCACGGTTATCCATCATGCGAACCGTCTTCTCGACCAAGCACAACCATCAGTGCGGATGGGCACCAGCGACAATTCTCGGGCATCACGGATTGACACCGACTTGCAACAAATTCTTCTTAGGTCATCGGAGGAATGGTCAAGTCATCTATGTTGAAAACATAAGTATCGTATGTGACATTGGAACTCTTGTCATGGTTAGGCATAGGTCGTTGATCACATTGAGTCTCCACGGGAGGATCAAACTCAATCTGCTAGCTTGATCATATCTTGAATCTTGTTCTTGAGCCCAACAATTGTCGATGTAGTGCCAGGCTGTTGGAATGGTAAGCACACTTAGCATTAGGATTGTATTTCGGAGAGGAAGTGTTGACATTACGAGGAGGATCCCTCAAGGTTATCGACTCTGCGTTCAACATGTGTTGCAAGGCTTGCGACAAAGGCATGTTGATCTTAAAAGCTGTCTTAGTGGCGCGTTAAGCTCTGTAGCGTTGTCTCGTGAGGTTGTCTTGATGTAGGATTGGAGATCCTGCCCCCACAGTTGAGCACGGTCGGTCTTGGCTTGGCTTTTCGACCATACGGCATTGGCTTCTTTCTTACCACCAAAGATCTCTTTGCGGCATTTGAAGATGACTCTATTGAATCTTCCCACTCTTGATACCGACGATCGCTGCTTTGTCAATATCAACTCGGTGAATCCGGCGAAGAGTTTCAATCGGATGATTGAAGAATGGGCTGTCGGTGTTCCCATGAACATATCAACCAACTCCACATTGGACAAGGGTGGTTGAACTCTGCTAGATCTCTCCATTGAGCATACTCCTTGAACTTCTCGTCACGACCCATAGACATGCTTTGTAGTTGCATGCGAGTGGGTGTCAATTGACATTGTACTTATGCATGAAAGCATCATTAAGTCACTCCAAATACGGATACGGTCATACTCTGGTGATAGTACCATTCCAAGCGGGTTAGGACAAAGTCTCTTGAAAATAGTGCATCCATAATTTTACATCATCGGTGTAGGGATTGATCTTACGGACATAGGACTTCAAATGCGACTTTGGGCAAGACATGCCATCATACTTGGCAAAAGTTGGAACTTTGAACTTGGGAGGAATCACAACACGGAACAAGACTCGGATCATCAAAATTCAGCGGACATCTTCAAATTTTCCACGACATTGAGGCGATCTTCAAGTTGCTTGTATTTGTCATCTTCATTAGAGTATTGGCCATCATCATAGTTCTTCTCAAGCTCGGTGGCCCTCGACATCACCCTTGTTACTTTCCTCAAAATGGACACTTCCTTGAGAGAGCTCAATCGGTGACCACCTTAGGACCACCTTTGTAGCGTCGCCCATGTTGAGGACCAACAACCTTCTTCTTCTTGTTGATGAGCTTCTTCAAATCCTCTTGTCCTTGGACCAAGTGGTAAACATTCTTGGCATTCGAGCACGAAGATCTTTGTGATCTGTTCAAGAGCCATTTACGCTAAAATAAATAGCGAGCAAATGAAAACCAAACTCAATGTACATGATGCAATGTTATGCTATGCTATGCAATGTTTATGCGAATGCAATGCAATGTTTTCAAGGACCTTAGGAATGTAAATTTGTTAAACAAGCAAAGAACAAACATTTATTAGTACTTTTTCATTATTCTTTTTCTTTTTAAGTACAAGAGATAGTTCAAAACAATAAAAGAAAACATAAACATCCTAAAGCTCTAAGTCTCCCAGGGGCGCTTCCTCTTGGTGCCGATGTAAGCGTTGATGTTTCGCTCCTCGTGAAGTAGCTTGGTCAACTCTAACACTTTCTTCTCGCTTGCGTAACACTGAGCTTCAAAGGTATCCCTCTCCTCTTTAAGTTGAATCCAGGATCTCTTCAAGTCTTCAAAATCAGTAGGCATGTCAGGATGGAGAACATTATAAGTCGTCACCTATAGCAGGTTCCATAATTCTTGGTAGAGCAGTGAATGGCATCATGAGGTTTTGAGCTCGAGCTCGCACCCATTTGAGGTAAGGTTCCCAAGGAATGGAGTTGGTGCCCCAAAGTCTTGGTATCGGTCTTCTTTACCATGCCCCGAGCATGTATGAACCTTCGGTAATCGGAGATCGTGGTTGTAGTCGAACACAACATCTTGGAGAAGCATATCATGTGGACCGTCTTTTCGAGCAAAACCAAAGCGTAGAGCTAGAGAAGGGTTGTAAGTGATACCTCCCTTATACCAAGGGTGGTACATTAGGAATTCTCCTGGCAGCTCGATGAATGTGAAGTCCTTTTGAGAGAAAAGACTCAACGGATATCTGAATGAGAGAGTGACATTAGCCTTTGAGACCATCTCATCCTTTGTTCATTCTTCAAAGCGATGGAGGAAGGTGCGAAATAAACCACCTTGAAAGTAGCGGTATACAACACATGAGAGTTCCTTGTCGCTTAGTAATGCAGTGTGGAAGAATGTAGGATGTCTCCAAGCAAAGTAGGCCTTTGGATTGCGGGTAAGGAACAACTTGATGGCATTGATATCGATGGGCGATCCGAGTTAGGAAATAGAACCAAACCATAAATTAGCAAGGCCACAATATTTTCAAATGCATGGAAACTCATAACTTTGAGGAATTCTCGGGCTTTCTTAATTAGGAATTTGGCAAGTAAACCCTTAACTCCACTTCTAGTTTCCCAATTGGCTTCAATATCTGAGCGCTTAAGATGTAAGGCGGATGCGATGTCTTCGAGCTGAGAAGGAATACCCATGAAGTTGATTCGGATAGTCTTTCTAGAAGCCATAATCCCTACAAAACAGAGCAAAGATAAATCCCTAGGTCCTTGAAATAGTTAGAAATGATATGCAATGCGAATGATGTCATGATGTCATGTTTGGCACACACAAGCAATTCACACAATGAGCCTAGGTTTAAGGCTTGCATGAGGTATAGGTGATTACCCTACCAAAAGTTTGAGTTGGTTCATCCTGTCCTATAATAGTAACCGGGTTCTAGGAATCTCACATCACAGATCTTTCTCGTAGGCGCTTATTTCAATACGGCCAAGTGGTCGATCGAAAATGTCCCAAAGTCTAATCTCAATGAGCGTAGCATCAGTATCAACCAACCTTGGTCTACACAAAGCCGCCATCTCACTACCTTCTAATGGCCAAGATGGGTCAATTAAGGTTCTAAAAGTTTAGTTAGCGCTTGATGACACCACGAAGCCAAGTACTATCTTCACTTGGGAATGAAGAGTATCGGGACAACCAAAGTGTCACGCTTGTATCATCATGTTGACCGTTTAGTTATCGTCGCGGTCGCGATGATCTAATGCCACTTACCTAAAACCGGATCCGGGTGTAGGATCCCCAAATGTTGACTTTGTAGGATTTTGTATCCAAATGTGCGGATAGCAAAGTCATACCGACTTTTATTTTATCAATTAAGGAAGGTAAAAGTACGAAAAAGACCTTCGTTTAGATTACGAGTTCGGAGAATGGTTATGAAAAGGGAAGGTATTAGCACCCCTTTCCATCCGTAGTTATCTGGGCTCTTAGTTGCTCTAGATCACTTTTTTAAAATTGCTTTCTGTGTGTTTGACAAAAAATGTTTTGAAAAGGGGCATTTCGCTTTGACTTTGTAATGACTCATGTAGGAGTGTATACAAAGTGTTCGGAAATGTTTCGTTTTGAAAAGAAATTGAACTTTGAAAAAGAGTGTGTGGTGTGAAAAGCATTTAATTTTTTAGAGCAAGCAACTAAAAGACTTATTTACCCACTCAGAATTGGTCGCTTTGTTGTACTTCTACATTCCTTTAGAATAGCGCTAGCCATACCATTAGTTGGTAGGTAGCTCCATTCGTTGGATGTAAGCGGGACATTCGAAGGGACATCGGATGGTCATAGAAAGCAACTTGTAGGAAAAATAAAATAAAAATGGAAGAACCGTCTGAATCGGATTAACCTGTGAAACGAACGAGAAATCGGAAAATATGATGAAATCGAAATAAGAGAAAATGTTAGAAAAAATGCAAGTTTTTATATGAGAAAATTATTACATGTTGGAAATAATATAAATATGCTAAAATAAATTTTTGGGATTTTTTAGATGCAATTTAATAATTTAAAATGAATTAAAAGTAATTAAAATGCAAAATTATGAATAAAAATAAATATGCATGCAAAAATGTATTTTTTAATTTATTAAATTAAATAAAGACTTTTATGACAATAATGCAAAAAGAATAAAATATTTTGGTAATTTTTAAATGCAGAATAAAATGTAGAAATTATTAAAATATAATGCAAAATATTAAATAATGAAAATATGAAAAATAAGAGGAAAAGTGAGTTTGTAAAAATAATGGTCGACATGGTTCAAGCGGACGATGCTCAAACCTTGAAAACCAGCGCCTTGACCAATGAGCTAGCACGTTCTCTTTGTTGGAAGCGGTTGAATGGAAAATAACACGCGTCGCCTCCTGGTTTCATCCGCTCGCGTAAGCTTCTTGACCTTTTGAATTTTGAATCTTAATCGGCCATGGTTGGCGCTAAGTCCACAGCAAACATAAAAGCGGCACACATAATATAAATTATATCTAAGACCATGGATCGATTCCTCGGTCATTCGAATGCAATAGTACGGTCTTATTGTCCAATTTTATGTATTTCGTGAAACCCTAAATCGGTCCGAAACCCTAACAATGGTATCTGCACTCCGGCCATGGAAATTCAATTAAAGCACCGAAAGTTTGCAAACTTGACACTAATCACAAAAACAACAACAAATCGTGTTAATAATGCATGAATATGAAAATCAATTTTGAAATTTAAAGAACAAACCAAACTTGGATTTCACGATTGGATGGATTCGAGCAATGTAAAGGCTGGATCAATTCGGAATGCCAAGGAATGTGTTTGACACCTTGAAATTGATTGAAGCAGTGGAACAAGGATTGCTAGTAGCTTGAAGAACACGGTTTTGGCTTTTAGGTTAGGGTTTCCAAGGCAATTTTCCTTTTCTTTCAATTGGTATGCATCAGTATAAATCTTTGGAAGGATTTGGCATTGTTTTGGGAAAAATTGATCAATAATCAATGATAATCAAATTTGATTTTGCAAAAATCAAATCTTCACTTTGGTCAATTTTCAATCTAATCTTCCCATATTGATCCAATTTGAATTTCTTTGGCTTTTAATGAATTGATTGGATCACAAAGAAGAAATAAAATCAAATTTGCAATTAATTTGGATTTTATACTTTATTTTTCAATTTAATTTGTATTTAAATGAATAAATTCCAAATTAAATAGGAAAATAAAATAAAAATTCGTGGCATTGGGCTTGGATATTCCTAATTGCATGAGGAATAAGTTAGGATGAAGAAAAAGTAGGCCCATTTGCAAAGGATTTGATTTTTAGGAGTATTTCTCTTTGTGCATTCTTTCAAAATTGCCCAACTTGTGAATGGTGTAACTTGCTCAATTTTCCACATTTTTGAGTGTTCTTGGACTTTTTGGAAAGCTCTAAGAGTCCTCTAACCAACCTTTTTAGTCGTATCTCAATTGGAGTTACCATGCTCAATATATCTTCAAAGCAAAAAGTTGACTTTTTGTTGACTTTGAAAATGACCTGTAATGTTTTGAGCTATACCTCTCAAATGAAGCATTGTTTGGACATTCTTGTGAGACATGAAGTTGTAGAGAATTGAATTTCCTTCAAAACAAGAGATGGTGGAAAAATTTCTGAGAAAGTATGAGAAAGTTATGATCAGTCAAAGTTCAGTTGACTTTTCACCTAGAAACCCTAATTTAGAAAGTTTGACTTTTGAGCAAATCTTGAGTTTTCTTGATGAATCATGATCAACCCTTGATCAAATGATGAATGTAACTTCAAAATGAGGATGTTGACCAAAATTATGAAGTTTGTTGTATGTTGACCACAGTTGACTTTTTGTCAATACAGTGATTTTCGACCATCGAGCAATTGCGAAACTTGACTTGAAGCTTGAAACTTGACATGGAGAATCTTTGAAGCATATGAGGAGGCATGAAGGCCATTGGAGATGTTGGAAGTTCATCTTGACTTGAGAGATACCAAACCCTAGTTTGGGTTGATTGTCTAAGAGAGAGTTTGTCTGATCAACTCTTGAGGAATCCTTGAGCATAGATGTATGAAATCTCTTGAGTAGATGGAGGGAAAATTTTGGGGTATGACACTTGGCATTGGAAATGGCATTGGCGCCATCATTACATCCCCTGCAGGTGGATATACGCCTTTCACCGCCAGATTATGTTTCAACTGCACTAACAACATGGCCGAATACGAAGCGTGCATCATGGGTATTAAAGCTGCTATTGACTTAAGAATCAAGTTCTTGCAAGTGTATGGAGACCCAGCTTTAGTGATCAGTCAGATTAAGGGAAAGTGGGATATGAAACATCCTAATCTCATTCCATATCGAGAGCATGTTCTGAGTTTGATTCCTTACTTCGAAGAGATTACTTTCAACCACATCCCACGAGAAGAATTCCAGTTGGCAGACGCATTAGCTACTATGTCGTCTATGTTCAAAGTTAGATGGGACAACGAGGCTCCCCCAGATCATCATTGAGAGGTTTGACGAACCAGCGTATTGTTATGAACTTGATACAGAAGAGAAACCTTGGTACTATGACGTGAAGAGGTATCTTGAGACTCAGGAATATCCCGCAGGGGCATCTGTCAATGATAAGAAGTTCTTGGGAAGATTTGCATCCAAATTCTTCCTCAGCAACGACATCTTATACAAACGCAACCACGACTTGTGCTTACTCCGCTGTGTAGACCGGAAAACAGCAGAACATATTATGGAAGAGTTACACGAAGGCGCATTTGGTACCCACTCTAGTGGACATACGATGGCTAAGAAGATTTTGAGAACAGGTTACTATTGGTCCACCATGGAAGCTGATTGTCATCGTTACGCTCGATCTTGTCACAAATGCCAGATATATGCGACAAAGTACACGTACCTCCAGTACCTCTGAATGTTCTTGCAACTCCGTGGCCTTTTGCAATGTGGGGCATTGACATGATCGGAGAAATCAAGCCCACAGCCTCCAACGGACACCGTTTCATCCTTGTGGCAATTGACTATTTCACCAAGTGGGTAGAAGCAGCTTCGTTCGCATCTGTTACCAAGAATGTTGTGGCTCGATTCATCAAGAATAACCTTATCTATCGGTATGGCACTCCCGAAAGGATTATCACAGATAACGGCTCTAATCTCAACAATAAGATGATCACCGAACTCTGCACGCAGTTCAAGATCAAGCATCACAATTCTTCTCTGTATCGGCCTAAGATGAATGGCGCTGTCGAAGCCGCCAACAAGAACATTAAGAAGATTATACAGAAAATGATAGTGACTTACAAGGATTGACATGAGATGTTACCATTCGCTCTTCATGGTTATCGCTTTTCTGATCACGAACATCAGCAGGCAACTCCCTTCTCTTGTATGCGGTATGGAAGCAGTCCTACCCATCGAGGTTCAAATACCCTCGACCAGAGTCCTCCAGGACGCAAAGTTAGGTGAAGAGGATTGGATTTAGACTCGCCTTGACCAGATTAACTTGATTTATGAGAAACGACTCGCGTCCATCTGCCATGGACAGATCTATCAGAAGCGAATGATCAGAGCGTTTAACAAGAAAGTCAAGCACCGAGTCTACCAAGTCGGTGATCTAGTAGTCAAGCGCATCATTCTTCCACAAGGTGATCCCAGGGGCAAATGGACTCCCACTTATGAGGGACCATTTGTAGTCAAGACAGTATTCTCCGGCGGAGCTATGATACTTAGCACCATGGACAATGAGGACTTCCCACACCCTGTGAACGCAAACATAGTCAAAAAATACTACGCATAAAAGAGACCCGCTAGGTCGACTGGCCTAGGAAAAAATAAGGGCATCTGGAACCAAAAGGTTCGGGCAAAGTTAAGGATATATCTGAAACATGTACACCGCAAGTCGAAAACACGAAAAGGCGGCTTGGGCAAAAAGGTATCGGTGGTGAAAACCGAAAGGCGGTCTAGGCAAAAGTTAGGGATTTAAGCGTCGACTATGTCGTCCAGATCACCTATCTACAGACTACTATCAGCATTCAAGATTCAAATGGCGAAAATCAATTCACTCACCTTCTACTGACAACAAGGAGATGAGATAGTTGAAATATATGAGTACTAGCATAGTTGGAATTCAACGAGATTGTTTCCGCATAGCTTTTTACTTTTCTTGTATACAGACTACTTGGCCATACGCCACCTTGCAAATAAATACAAGTTTCTTTCTCTTTACAATTTTTGTTGTTGTCGTTTGCATAAAGTCCAACGTTTGCTTTGAATGATTATATGCATCTGACAAAAAAAAATCTATTTACAAACATGCGAAAAGTGAACATGCAAAAGTAGCTACTACAGGCTTCAGGAATTGAGATGACGACGAAAGTCACCAAAACAGTCCCCCGCAGAACATGATCCCCACAGAGGTGTCACTCACCACAAAACCTTCCCCAGCAAAGAAGAGGAGAACCCCCAAGCAGTGATTCCACTGAACTTAACCGGGTTACACCCATCTTCGAGCAATAACATTTCACCCCCCAGTATTTGTCCCCAACAAGGTATCTCTCAACAATTTCCCTTTTCCCCAGCAGTAGTGTCCAGACTTGAGACTTGGTCAGATAGGGCACCAGAGGAAACCTACATCTATTATGCCTCAGTCAGAGATTACAACGGGCTCCAGATTCTTCTAACCGGTCTCCGGCAACTACAAATACTCTCGGAGGATTTACACAAAGTCCCACAGGATACCCCTGGACTTCTCCCAAGAGTCTATACAAGATCCTCGTGATGTATCTCTACCGCCCTCAAGACTTGGTCGGATAAGCGCCGGAGGAATCAAGATTATCTTTCTTCTCAGGGTTTCCGTCTCCAAACAGAAGTCAGAAGTCCTCAAGCAGAACATCTGCATCTTCTTCAAGATGGATATGTTTTGAAATACCACGACATCTATCATTCATACATTATTCATGAAAAAGTCATATATGAAAAAGTCATATGCATATGTCATTCATGCACGTCATCATGCGTCATACTTTTCATAAGACTAACAATATTCTATCAAAATTTCTCTTGTTTTCTCCAAAACATGTGAAATCCACTCCCAACGCATACAGGTCCAAGATTAATACCTGAATCCAGGCGGGAGAACTATCTGAAAGACCGCCCTAGTTGTCCTCCGACAACAGGTCCAGGATTAAGACCCGAATCCAGACGGTAAAACTATCCAAACGACCACCCTTGTTGTCCTCCGACAACGGATCCAGGATTAATACCCGAAGCTAGACGGGAAACCTTATCCGAACGATCACAGGTTATCCTCCGATAATAGGCAATGGACCAATACCCGATGCACAACAGGGAAGCTATCCACATTTTTCCAACTACTACCCCCCAGAGTAGTCAGCACGAAGAACTATTCTGACTCATTCTTATTATCAACAGCAACTACAGAGTCTGGCGTACGACTCAGTTGCCTTGGATGGCATCTTAAGCCCATCTCCGACTACTTGTCAATATTTCTCCACTTTCAAAATGCTGCATGTTTGGTTAAAAACCAATACAAACCAATAACTTCATTCAAAGATGAGCACGAAGTCTAATGTACGACTCCCTCCGGATGGCATCTTAAGCCCATCCCCTTTCACTTCCAGAAACATCTACAGAGCCTAGCGTACGGCTCACTCCTCAGCACCAACCTTTCCAGATGGCATCTTAAGCCCATCCCCGTCAATTCTCCTATCAACAATCTCAAGTCTAGCGTGCGACTCATTCCCCAACGAAGTCTCCAACTTCTCCAAATGGCATCTGTAAGCCCATTCCCGCATCAACAGCCAACAGCGAGTGCAAATTTTCAGGTGTACTCGAGTGTTCAATCATCTTCTACCTCCAGGTCACGAAAGGCAAACATGCCAATCTAACCCTTCTAGTACAAGAATATTGAACAGGGGCAGCTGTCATACCCCAAAATTTTCCCTCCATCTTCTCAAGATATTTCATACATCCATACTCAAGGATTCTTCAAGGGTTGATCAGACAAACCCTCTCCTAGACAATCAACCCAAACTAGGGTTTGGTATTTCTCAGATCAAGATGGACTTCCAACATCTCCAATGGTCTTCATGCCTCCTCATATGCTTCAAAGATTCTCCATGTCAAGTTTCAAGCCTCACAAGTCAAGTTTCCTCAGACAATTGCTCAGATGGTTGAAAATCAGTTGTATTGGACAAAAGTCAAGCGTGGTCAACATACATCAAACTTCATGATTTTGGTCAACATCCTCATTTTGAAGTTACATTCATCATTTGATCAAGGTTTGATCATGATTCATCAAGAAAACTCAAGATTTGCTCAAAAGTCAAACTTTCTAAATTAGGGTTTCTTAGTGAAAAGTCAACCAAACTTTGGTGAGCATAACTTCTTCATACTTTCTCGAAATTTTTCCACCACCTCTTGTTTTGAAGGAAATTCAATTCTATACAACTTCATGTCTCACAAGAATGTTCAAAAATGCTTCATTTGGAAGGTATGGATCAAAACATTCTGAGTCCTTTTCAAAGTCAACAAAAGTCAACATTTTGTTTTGAGGATATATTGAGCATGGAAACTCCAATTGAGATGAAACCAAAGAGGTTGGTTAGAGGACTCTTAGAGATTTCTAAAAATCCAAGAACACTCAAAATGTGGAAAATTGAGCAAGATACACCATTCACAAGTTGGGCAATTTTGAAGAAGTGCACAAAGAGATGCTTGTAAAATCAAAAATTTGCAAATGGGCTTACTTTTCTTCTTCCAAACTTGTTCCTTATACAATTAGGAATATCCAAGCCCAATGCCACGAATTTTGATTTTATTTTTCTATTTAATTTAGATTTTATTCATTTAAATACAAATTAAATTCAAAAATAAGGTATAAAATCAAAATTAATTGCAAATTGATTTTTCTCTCATCCTTGAGATCCAAGTAACCCAAAGCCACAAATTTCGAAATTTGATTGGATTTGGAAAGAAATTGATTGAAATTGATCAAAAAGAAAATTTGATTTTGTACAAAATCAAATATGTTTTGCATTGATTGATGATGATTTCTTCCTCAAATCAGCTCCAATTCCATCTACTATATATATACAATACATACCACATGAATGAGAACAGAAAAATTGCTTGGAGAAACCCTAACCTAATTCAAAAAATTCGTGCTACACAAGCTACTAGCAGCCTGGGTTTTAGCTCGACTCAATTGATTCCAAGCATCCAAACACATTCCTTGACATCTCCTGAATCGATCCAGACCTTTACATTGTCCAAAAGCATCAAGAATTGCAAGAACACGATTTCGGTTTGTCACACTTTTCTCAAAATCGAATTCTATTATTCATGCATTTTTAACATGTTTTGTTGTTGTTTTTGTGATTAAAACGAAGTTTACAAGCTTTCTGGGCAGTTTGATTGAGTTTCCATGGCTTAGAACAAGAATCACCATAGCTAGGGTTTTCGGCCTCGATTTAGGGCTTCTCTAAAACGGATAAATTGGACTATGAGACCACCACCATTGTGTTTAGAATCCAATTTGCAATTGATTCATATGCTCACAACTAATTTATATTATGTGTATGAGATTTTGAGAATTGCAGGGACTATAGCATCGCACTGAGGCCGACCCTATATTTTCAAATATTCAAAACGAAGAAGATGAAGCTTGGCGCGGATTTGATGCAGTCAGGAGGTGCCACTTGTTTGTAAACCACTCGCTACGTTTCCATGACACGCGTGCACTCCAGCTCAGTTGGTCAAGGCGTGGCTGTGTGAAGGCAGGGTCCTGAGTTCGATTCCCAGCCATGGCATTTGGTTTTTCACTTGTTTGCATTTTTTTTCATATTTTCATATTTTATTTAATATTTTTCATGCCTTTTAATTTTCTTTCATAATTTTTTATCATGCATTTAAAAATACCAAAAAATATTTTTTTCTTTTTGTTTTATTTCCAGAAAATGTTTATTTAATTTATAAAATTAAAAATATTATTTTTGCATGCATATTTAATTTAATTGTTAATTTATCATTTAAATCACTTTTAATTAGTGTTATTTCCAGCATATTATTTTAGCTGGAAATATTATTTTAGCATATTAATGTTATTTCCAGCATGAAATATTTTTCTCATTTAAAAATTATCATTTTGCTAACATTTTCTCTTGTTCGATTTCTTTGAATTTCCGATTTCTCATCTTTTCACGGTTATCTTGTTTGGACGATTTCTTTTATCGTTTCTTTTTCCAATTATGTAATTTCTCATGGGATGTAATAGCTTAATTAGGGATTTTATTTTCCGCATTTTAAATTATGTATCCTTTAAAGCCATGTAATAATTAGGCGTGTATGGTTAAAATCAACATAGCACTCTAATTTTCCATTTCAATCTTTTCACACATGCACCCTAGGGTAATTCTCTCGTTGCCTTCACAATTCAAATGGTCATGTCCGTCGAGCGTAGAGGTATTCTAGCACCGTTGCCTTCAAAATAAATCATCATAGTCCCTTCGATACAAAGATCATAGACCCAAGATGTAGCCTCGAATACATGATCTTGACCCTCGATTGTCGCCTCTGAAAATGATGATAGTCCCTTGAATGTGCTAGAATACTTCCTACAGTTGCTTTCTATGACCATCGGCGTCCCTTCAATGTCCCGCTTACATCCAATGAATAGGGTTACCTACCAACTAATGGTATGGATAGCGCTATTCTAAAGGAATAAAATAACACGAAAACTACCAATTACGTAGGTAATAAGACTTTTAGTTGCTTGCTCAAATCAAAATACTTTTTCACACCACACTTTTCTTCAAAGTTCAAAACTCTTTTCAAAACGAAACATTTCCGAACACTTTGTATACATTCCTACATGAATCATTACAAAGTCAAAGCGAAATGCCTTTTCAAAACATTTTGTCAAACACACGAAAGCACAATTTTAAAGTGATCTAAGAGCAACTAAGAGCCGTAGATAACTACGGATGGAAAGGGTGCTAATACCTTCCCTTTTCATAACCTTCTCCCTTACTCGAATCTAACGAACGTATTTTTTGTACTTTTTACCTTCCCTTAATTGGATAAAAGAAAAGTCGGTGGCGACTCTTGCTATCCGCACATTTGCGATACAAAAACCTACAAAGTCAGTTCACCGTGTTACAGAGTCGAAACGGGGTTTCCCGTTGGATGAATGAGGAGTGGTTTGGTAGGCCGAGAGTTTGTTGTGAAGTTCTTCGACACATTTCTTTTTTGATTCATCTAACCTTTGTCAGAGCCGCGCAGTACGACTCTGTTGGCGGATTTGGCCTGTCCGTTAGTCTGTGGGTGTTAGACCGAAGCGAAGTGTTGTACGGTTCCTAGATGGGCAACGAAGTCTTGAAAAATTTTGTCGGTGAACTGTGTCCCATTTTCGGTGACTATAGCTTGTGGAATATCGAACCAGACTAATGTTCGTCATGTAGAAACGCATAATGTTTTGGGCGGTGATTTTTGCCAATGCTTCGGTCTCTATCCATTTGATAAAGTAGTCGCACCTACTATTAAATATTTGTTTTGATATGCTCCCAAGACGAACGGCCCGAGGATGTTGATCCCCCACCACGAGAAAGCCCATGGAGAGGAGAGGGATTTGAATTTGCTCGGGGGAGCCAGGTGCATGTGTTCGTGCCTTTGGCATTTGTCACATTTCTTTACGTGTTCCTTGGCGTTGATCGGCATGGTCGGCCAACAGTAAGCAGCTCGAAGAGCTTTTCGGGCGAGTGATTTGACCCCTAGGTGTTGGGGGTTGATGCCTTCGTGTATTTCCTTCAATATGTGTGGCACTCTGGTTTCTTCGACGCATTTGAGGAGGGGGTGGAGAATCCCCTTCTGTAGAGTTTTTCTTCGAGGATGGCGTATGAACAAGCTCTTCGCCCGATGTCGCTTGCTTCCTTGTGTTGTACACCAAAATTTACCCTCTTCTTTTTCGCATTTATGGCTTATAATTCAATTTCTTAAAACATGCATGTAGTCGCATGCATGGAATTCATCATGAGGTTACCAGGTTCAAGGTATCCGAAATGGAAAAATAAAATAGGGTTTACTCGCTTATTTCTCAATAAGGCGGATTCTGAGTTTTGGACGCATTTTGGGCACTCCATAAGGCGTATCTCCCATCTCGTTGGGTATTTTTTTGACGATTTTTGAATGACATTTCCCTCTCATTATTATCTATAACTTTTGTTTGAAATCTGAAAGCAGACCTTGTGAGGAAGGTCTCCAAAGAAATTGATTTCTCCAGTGGATTAAGTTGAATTTTAGTGCTGACCTCGCGTTCTACCCACTAAATAGTCTCTATCTCCTAGCTGGAAACTCGGAATTAAGCGAGACCGATTTCTAAAATTCCGTATCGAAACCCCGTACAACTTTCATTTGCAACTCGGGATCTAGTTCCTCACCGATCAATACCAAAATTGTGTTCATTGAAGTTGATTTTGAGCTGAACCGAGCAATTTTCATCTGATACGCGAAGTTGGAAAAATCACATCTCGCTCTATTTTCATCGAAACGAGATGGGACCAGTGCCAAAAGTTCACAAATTTCGTTAGCTTCAATTGTCTTAGAAATGTTTATTTGCAAATTCTGACCAGAAGACCCACGTTCGAGGCATTATCTCGGAAGAGCGCAAATAATATTCGACATGAGTCAGTTGTCTAAATATTGAGTGAAACTTCAAAATTGTACTTTCTTGACCGTTCACCGAACAAGTCGAAATTTTGATTCTATAAGAAAAATCATATTCTGGACACTTTTCGTTTATATTCTGACTTCAAATTCCGCATGGATTTGGCTGTTTTGGATTAATTACAGAAATTATTCGGAAAATCATGATTTAGGCTTGATTATGGTTCTTAGGCCCAACTCCTAGAACTATAAATAGATTTTTCTCTTCACAAATCAAGGGGAAACACAATCAGTTGCTTAATTTTCACTACCAATCTCACTCTAATTCTCTCAAATCCAAAGCAAAAACTCGAGAACAAATTTCAAATTGCAACTTTCCCTCCAAGCAACCACCACAGACCGCCACCGGACCTCCGTCTGACACCTGTCTCAGCCACAGACCGCGCTAAGCGCGCCCTGCGACTTCTGGTTTTCTTTCATCGCATTTTCTCTTATTGAATCTCAATCTTCTTCTCTTTCTTTTGCACGAGTTTGACATGGAATGAATTGTTTCATCTTGATTCCTCTTCAATTTCAAGATTAAAGGATTTCTCCTTCATCTTCTCCAATCCTCCATTGAAGATTTCAAGTTTTCCTCAAGAATTCAAGGTTAATTCCGAAGATTATCACCAATTCGTTGCTGATTTGGTATTTTCTTTGAAGAGCACAAGGGATTCCTCATCAATTTGATTCAAACTTCAAGTTCAAGTAAGTGTTAGGTTCAACTAAGCACTTATTTTAAGCTGTTATTGACTTTCATCTTTTGGTGAAATTGAATACTAAAATTGCATGCAAATTTGATGTAGATTCGAATTCTTGAACTTGTACTCTTGAATCCTTTGATTTGAATTAGATTTTGCGACCTTATTTGTGTCGGAGTGAGGATTTTTGTACATAGCATGCATATACTCATGTGCATTTGTATATTCCTTGCATATAAGTCACAAATTCATGCATCTTGCATCGTCTATCACATGCTCATGCATTAGAGAGCATTTATCTTGGTTGATTTACATTGATTCATAATGACTTGAGGCATAGTTTGCATCTGAAGTGCGTCGACATGTAGATATCCAAGCATCTCGGTCACTAGGTGCACAATGCATTGTACATGAGTCCATTGCATATGCATTCCAAGTGTTTGTGTTAATGCATAACCTAGATTTGAATGAAAGCTTCTAATATCTCTAGGTAGCATGACATGCTTGCATTGTTCTTTTAGACATGAACATTAGTATTGTTATTGTAACTCGCATCCTTAGCATGCTCATGCATTGATTATCATCATACGAACATTAGGATTGTTATTGTAACTTGCACCCTTAGCATGTTCATGCATTGATTGTCATCATATGAACATTAGGATTGTTATGGTAACTCGCATTCTTGGCATGGTCATACTGTCATACCCCAAAATTTGCCCTCCTACTTCTCAAAACATTTCTCACATCCATACTCAAGGATTCCTCAAGGGTTGATCAGACAAACTCTCTCCTAGGCAATCAACCCAAAATAGGGTTTGGCTATCCACAGATCTAGATGGACTTCCAACATCTCCAATGGTCATCATGCCTCCTCATATGCTTCAAAGACTCTCCATGTCAAGTTTCAAGCCTCACAAGTCAAGTTTCCTCAGACAATTGCTCAGATGGTTGAAAATCAGTTGTATTGGACAAAGAGTCAACTGTGGTCAACATACAGTCAAACTTCATAATTTTTGGTCAACATCCTCATTTTGAAGTTACATTCATCATTTGATCAAGGGTTGATCATGATTCATCAAGAAAACTCAAGATTTGCTCAAAAGTCAAACTTTCCAAATTAAGGTTTTTTAGTGAAAAGTCAACTGAACTTTGACTAGGCATAACTTCTTCATAATTTCTCAAAAAAATTTCCACCACCTCTCATTTTGAAGGAAATTCAATTTTCTACAACTTCATGTCTCACAAGAATGTTCAAAAAATGTTTCATTTGGAAGGTATGGATCAAAACATTACTGGTCCTTTTCAAAGTCAACAAAAAGTCAACTTTTTGTTTTGAAGATTTATTGAGCACGGAAACTCCAATTGAGATGAAACCAAAGAGGTTGGTTAGAGGACACTTAGAGTTTTCTAAAAAGTCCAAGAACATTCAAAAATGTGGAAAATTGAGCAAAATACACCATTCAGAAGTTGGGCATTTTTGAACAATTGCACAAAAGGAGATATTTGTCAAAATCCAATTTTTTCCAAATGGGCCTATAATTTTATGATCCAAACATGATCATAATATTATTTGTGACCTATTGATGACTTTCCATGACCACTTTCTATTTTATTGATTTATTTTTGGATTTAAAACCATTTAATTCAAATTTAAATTATATAAAATATGAAAACAAGATAATTTTTCAAAAGGATTGGATTTTTATCAAACTTGAGGTCCAAGATAGCCCATAATACTTGCCAATTTTGTGATTGCTTGCACATGGAAGAGAAAATCAAATTTTCTCCAAAATTTGATTTTATTTGAAAGGAATTTATTTCACATTCAATACCCAATCTTTTTTCTTTCTTTTTGCTCCAGCATTACACTCTATAAATACCTAGTACATTGCCAAGAACAAGGGACGAAACCCTAGCCCCAACAACAACCCTTATTTTGCCAAAATTTTTCTCAAAATTGTCAAAATCGTGTTTCAAGTTCCAGCCACTCTCAGCCATCCAAAACCATTCGATTGTGTTCCTAAGGTAATTTGGAGTAAGTAGATATCATTCTCCATGGTTGAAACAACCTGAATCGAGCTACATACATTCATACATATTCAAACTTTTCTTGAAATTGCATTTTTATTATCTGCTTGTTTTAATCGATTCTAACCGTTCTAATGTGTTCATGAGATGCTAAGGGATGGATCTGGGCAATCGTTTGTGAGCTTGCACGTAGATAACACGATTTGCCATGTTTAGGGTTTTCAAACTGGTAAGCTTCGAACTGGTAGTTAGAGGCATTTTCAATCGAAACTGATACCACCATTGAATCCGGAATGCTCGATTTAGGGGGATAGGGTACCTTAGAACTTTTTATTTCGCGTATTTTGCAAGTTTCGATTTCAGGTTGGCGGGAAGGCCGAGCTAGGGCTCCGCGTCGTTGATGGCGAACCGGCGAGGATGGCGTGGCGCAATGGAGCGATCTGATTCGTTCATTCATAAGTGGTGGGCGGCTTGCTTGTGTTTGAATTCAAATCCTTGACACGTTTACATTCATATTCAAATGTTTCCAACTTCACAAACACCAAAGACACAATGGCCCAGTGGTTAAGGCGTTGGAATGGGAAGATTCTCCTCAAGGTCTCCAGTTCGATCCCTGGCAAGACCAATCCTTTTTTCTCTTTTGCAAAATTAACATATTTTTCATATTTTCTTATTTTTTCTTTAATATTTTCATTCAATTTATTTTATCTTCTAATATTTTTATCATGCATTTAAAAAACACCAAAAATATTTGTTTTTTGCATACTCATCAGAAAAATGTTTATTTAATTTTTAAAATTGAAATTATTATTTTTGCATGCATATTTAATTTAATTGCTAATTAATTGTTTAAATGACTTTTAATTGTTTTTAAATTACCAAATCAATTCCAAAAATTCCCAAAAAATTATTTTTATCATATTAATGTCATCACTAACCCAAAAACTTTTTCTCATTCAAAAATACTTATTTTTACTAACATTTTCCTCTTATGCAATTTTCTTCCGTTTTCCGATTTTGCATCTATTCACAGGTTACATCGTTTCGGACAATTTTTATCGCTTTTCTTTTCCAATTATGTAATTGCCTATGGGATGTAATAGTTTAATTAGGACTTTTATTTTCCACACTTTTAAATTATGTATCTGCCCCAAAGCCATGTAATAGCGTAGGATTTATCTTTCCTCACTTTACATTTCTGCTATTTACTTTCCGCACCTCATAAACTGCTAGTAACTAGGCGTGTATCGCAAGATAAAAATGGACATAGACCACTCTTAATTCCAAGATAAAATACCTGAAATCAACACACTCTTTTCACACATGCACCCCTTAGGGTAATTCTCTCTCGTTGCCTTTACGAATACAAATGGTCAAGTCCCTCGAACGTAGAGGTATTCTAGCACTGTTGCCTTCAAACAAATCATCATAGTCCCTTAGATACAAAGATCATAGACCCACGATGTAGCTTACGAATACATGATCTTGACCCTCGATTGTCGCCTACGAAAAATGATGATAGTCCCTTCGAATGTGCTAGGATACTTCCTACAAGTTGCTTTCTATGACCATCCGATGTCCCTTCGAATGTCCCGCTTACACCCAACGAATAAGGTTACCTACCAACTAATGGTATGGATAACACTATTCTAAAGGAACGTAAAACAACACAAAAACGACCGTTCTGAGTAGATAATAAGACTTTTAGTTACTTGCTCTATCAAAATATTTTTCACACCTCACACTTTGTCAAAATTCAAACTCTTTTCAAAACAAAAACATTTCCGAACACTTTGTATACATTCCTACATGAATCATTACAAAGTCAAAGCGAAATGCCTCTTTTCAAAACATTTTTGTCAAACACACAGAAACCACAATTTTAAAAGTGATCTAAGAGCAACTAAGAGCCCGTCGATAACTACGGATGGAAAGGGGTGCTAATACCTTCCCTTTTCATAACCTTCTCCCTTACTCAGAATCTAACGAAGATCTTTTTATACTTTTTACCTTCCCTAATTGGATAAAAGAAAATTCGGTGGCGACTCTTGCTATCCGCACATTTGCGATACAAAATCTCAAAGTCAGTTCACGTATTACAGGCTGGCGACTCTGCGGGGAGACACCCTAAAGAGAATGCCTTAGGGATTTCTAGATCATCTTTCTTTGCTACTTGACTTGCTTTATCTTTAAGGGTTGCTTGGGTATTATACTTGTGGGGATCCTACACGGATCGGGTTTCCTTTTAGGTAAGTGGCAATAAATCGTCGCGACTGTTAGATGTATATCGAAACGGTCAACATGGTGGCTACGTTAGTGTGACACTTTGGGTGTCCTGATACTCTTCATTTCCAAGTTGAGGATAGTATTTGGCTTCTGCGTGGTGTCATCAAGCACTAACTAAACTTTTAGAACCTGAATTGACCCATCTTGGCCATTAGAAGGTAGTGAGATGGTCGGCTTTGGTGCAGACTAAGGTTGGCTGATACTCGATGCTACGCTCATTGAGATCCGACTTTTGGGATATTTTCGGTCGACCACTTGGTAGTCGTATTGAAATAAACGCCTACGAGAATGATCAATGATGTGAGATTCCTAGAACCCGGTTACTATTATAGGACAGGATGAACCAACTCAAACTTTTGGTGGGGTAATCACCTATACCTCATGCAAGCCTTAAAACTAGCCTCATTGTGTGAATTGTTTGTGTGTGCTAAACATGACATCATGATATCATCGCATTGCATATCATTTCTAACTATTTCAAGGACCTAGGGATTTATCTTTGCTCTGTTTTGTAGGGATTATGGCTTCTAGAAAGACTATCCGAATCAACTTCATGGGTATACCTTCTCAGCTCAAAGATTTGGTTTTAGAAATTCCCGATCATGCCCAGTTCATCAAAAGACATGGTTATCTCCGGTTTTGAAGAAGATATGATGCATGTCCTATTCCAGTTCTTTGATCCGAAACACCATTGCTTTACATTCGCAGATTATCAGTTGGTTCCTACCTTGGAAGAGTTCTCTAAGCTACTTGGGATACCCATTCTTGACCAAATATCATTCACCGGTTTAGAAAAGGTTCCTAAGTACGAAGACATTGCATCAGCATTACACCTAAAGCGCTCAGACATTGAAGCCAATTGGGAAACCAGAAGTGGAGTTAAGGGTTTACTTGCCAAGTTTCTGATTAAGAAAGCTCGAGAATTCCTCAAGATTATGAGTTTCCATGCATTCGAAGACATTGTGGCCTTGCTAATCTATGGTTTGGTTCTATTCCCTCACTCGGATCAATTCATAGATGCCAACGCCATCAAGTTGTTCCTTACCCGTAATCCTGAGCCTACTTTGCTTGGAGACATCCTACATTCTCTCCACACTCGTACTATCAAAAGACAAGGAACTCTCATGTGTTGCATACCGTTACTTTCCAGGTGGTTTATTTTGCACCTTCCTCCATCAGTTTTGAAGAATGAACAAAGGTTAAAGTGGTCTCAAAGACTAATGTCACTCTCTCATTCAGATATCCGTTGGAATCTTTTCTCTCAAAAGGACTTCACATTCATTGAGCGTTGTGGAGAATTCCCTAATGTGCCACTCCTTGGTATAAGGGGAGGTATTACTTACAACCCTTCTTTAGCTCTACGTCAGTTTGGTTTTGCTCGAAGAGATGGTCCTCATGATATGCTTCTCCAAGATATTGTGTTCGATTACAATCACGATCTCCAGAATTACCGATGAAGGTTCATACACGCTTGGGGCATGGTAAAGAAAACTGATACCAAGACTTTGGGGCACCAGAACTCCATTCCTTGGGAACCTTACCTCAAATGGGTGAGAGCTCGAGCTCAAAACCTCATGATGCCATTCACGCCCTGTTTTACCAGTGATTATGGAACCTGTTGCTATAGGAGACGTACCCTATACTGTTCTCCATCCCGACATGCCTACTGATTTTGAAGACTTGAAGAGATCCTGGATTCAGCTTAAAGAAGAAAGGGATACATTTGAAGCTCAGTGCTATGCAAGCGAGAAGAAAGTGCTAGAGTTGACCAAGCTACTTCACGAGGAGCGAAACATCAACGCCTACCTCGGCACCAAGAGGAAGCGCCCATGGGAGACTTAGAGCTTTAGGATTTTTATGCTTTTCTTTTATTTGTTTTGAACAATCTTTTGTACTTAAAAAAAAAGAGAATAAAAAGAGAACTAATAAATGTTTGTTCGTGCTTGTTTAACAAATTTAAATCTCTAAGGTCCTTGAAAAATTGCATTGCATTCGCATAAACATCGCATATCATGGCATAACATCTCATAACAGGTACATTGAAGATTGGCTTTCTCATTCTCTCGCTATTTATTTTAGCAGAAATGGCTCTTGAATAGACTGTCAAAGATCTCCAAGCTCAGAATGCTCAGTTCCAGGAGATGTTCACCAGCTTGGTCCAAGGCCAAGAAGATCTGAAGAAGCTCATCAACAGAAAGAAGAAGTTCGTTGGTGTTCTCAACATGGGTAGACGTTATAAAGGTGGTCCTAAAGTGGTCAGCCGGATAGAACTCTCAGAAGGAAGTGTCAAGAATGAGGGGAGTGTCAAGGGCAATGAAGAAGGCAGTCAGCGTGAGTCTGAGAAAGAGAGAGAAGATCACTATGATAATGACCAGTACTCTAATGAAGATGACAAGTACAAACAACTTGAAGACCGTCTGAATGCTATGGAAAACCTGAAGATGTCAGGACTGAATTTTGATGATCTGAGTCTCGTTCCTGGTGTGGTGATTCCTCCCAAGTTCAAAGTTCCAACTTTTGCCAAATATGATGGAATTTCTTGTCCAAAGCTGCATTTGAAGTCCTATGTTCAGAAGATCAACCCCGACACTGATGACAGAAAGTTGTGGATGCATTATTTTCAAGAGAGTTTGTCCGAAACTCAATTGGAGTGGTATTATCAGCTAGAGAATGACCGTATCCGTACTTGGAGTGACTTGGCAGATGCTTTCTACAGATAGTATGAGTACAATGCTGAATTGACACCCACTCGCATGCAACTACAGAGCATGTCTATGGGTCGTGATGAGAAGTTCAAAGAGTATGCTCGAAATGGAGAGATTTAGCGGAGTTCACCACCCTGTCCAATAGGGAGTTGGTTGATATGTTTATGGGAACACCGGCCCGTTCTTCAATCATCGATTGGAAACTCCTCACCGGATTCACCGTGATATTGACAGAGCGCGATTGAAGTGGTATCAAGAGTGGGAAGATCCATGTAGAGTCATCTTCAAATCTAAGAGATCTTTTGGTGGTAAGAAAGAAACTAATCTGTGTATGGTCGAAAAGCGAGCCAAGACCAACCGTGCTCAATCTGTAGGCGGTTGTGATCTCGATCCTGCATCGGCACAACCTCGGTGAGACAACAGCGTGAGCAACGCACGAAGATTTACAAAGATCAACATGCCATTGTCACAAGCCTTGCAACACATGTTGAAAGCGAGTGATTACTTTGAAGGATCCTCCTCGGTGTAAACACTTCCTCTCCGAGATACAATCCTAATGCTAAGTGTGCTTACCACTCCAACACCCAGGCACGACGACAACTATTGGGCTCACGAAGAACAAGATTCAAGATATGATTGAAGCTAAGCAGTTGAGTTTGATCCTCCGTTGAGACTCCGAATGTGATCAACGCGCCTATGCCTAACCATGACAAGAGTTCTAATGTTGTTGGGGAAGATACTTATGTTTTCAACATAGATGACTTGACCATTCCTCTGATGACCGTTAAGAAGAATTTGCTGCAAGCCGCTGTCAATCTAGGATGCCCAGAGAATTGCCATCGGTGCCCATCTGCACCTGATGGTTGTGCTTGGTTGAGAAGACATGTTCAGTGCATGATAGATAACCGTGAAATACTATTCCTGAAACCACCTGTGGAGAGTCTGTGTGAAGACATGTCTAAGAAACTAAAGATCGAAGATGTGAATGAAACTGTATCATCTGCATGGGATACCTTGGGGAAGCCAAGTGGAAAGTATGATTACATGGTGAAGTACACTGTTCCCGAAAGCTACAAAATTCCTATTGAAGATGTTAAGGCGACCGGATGGGGTGACGATTTCCCAGAAGACTATGCTGACGTTAACAAAATAAGGATTTCCTCTGTTGATCCTGTGCCTAGGGTGGCACCTCTCATCATTACTTCTCCAAGACCAGTTCCATATTCCTCCGACAAAGCTATCCTTTGGAATTATGGAGCTGATGTTTACTATCATGGCGTCAAGCAAGATCCTTTGACCATTGAAGATCTTACAGTTGAAGCTACCATTCCTGACATTGACAACATCACCAGATCGAGTAAGGTGACCAGAACCGGAAGGGTATTCTCTCCAGATATTTCTCCTCCAAAAGACGCTGCGACTCCAGCTCGCATTCCAGCTATTCAATCCATTCCCCAAGCTAGAGGGAAGGAACCAGTGACTCATCCTGCTCAACCAGAAGTACCAAAGGAAGTTACTGAAGACACCTCCAAACGAGAAATGGAGGAAATTCTGAAGATTATCAAGAAGAGTGACTACAATGTTGTGGAACAGTTGGGACAGACTCCATCCAAGATATCCATGCTTGCTCTGCTCTTGTGTTATGAGGCTCACACTAACGCCTTGGTGAAGTTTCTGAAGAATGCTCACGTACCGCAAGACACTACTACTGACCAGTTTGAAGTTTGTATTGCTAGCCTGGCTGCCAACAATGGCCTAGGCTTCTCTGATGCAGATTTGACTCCTGCCAGAAAGAAACACAACAAAGCCTTGCACATCTCTATTGAATGCAAGGGCATTACATTGTCTCATGTCTTGGTTGATACCGGTTCTGCTCTGAATATCCTTCCAAAGACTGCTTTTGACCGACTTGATGTTGAAGGATTGGTTCTGAAACCCAGTGACATTATTGTGAGAGCTTTTGATGGTTCTAAGCGAACGGTACTTGGAGAGCTCATTTTGCCTGTTAAAGTCGGTTCCCAGACTTTTGACTCCACTTTCTTCGTCATGGACATCCGTCCAGCTTATTCTTGCCTACTTGGACGCCCTTGGATACATGGGGCAGGCGCTGTGGCGCTGTTACCTCTACCTTACATCAGAAGCTGAAGTACCCGGTGAAAGGAAAGGTTGTTACAGTGTGTGGTGAAGAAGAATATATGGTCAGTCATTCCGATAACTCAAGGTAGAGGGTGAAGTCTTCGAGACTCCCTGTCAAGCTTTTGAAACAATCCCCAGAGTCGTGCCTGTTGACTCTCCCGTCACTCCTGAAGTTACACAAGTTTCGCCTAGGATGGCCTCGCTGAAAGATGCTCAAGCTGTTGTTGAAGAAGGAGGTAGTACTATTTGGGGCCAGCTCCTTGATCTTCCTTTCAAATCTGACAAGACTGGTTTAGGCTTCACCATCAAAGGTCAGAAGATGATACGCTGCGAACGTGCCGGCCAACTTCCTTTCCGCATCAGCCAGAGTGGAATCCATGCTATAGAAGACGATGACAACGACTTCGACATCAGCAAGTGGATCTTCCCAACTCCCGACAATGGGCTCAGCAATTGGAAGAGTGAAGACGTCATACCAATCTCCTTTAGACAGGAGTAATTGCTCTTGTTTTTGTTTTGCTTTTCGTATTTTCTATGTTTGGAACAATAAACTTTAAAGCCTAGTGCCTTTCCCGGGGCATCATGGCTCGTTTGTGAGGGTTATTATCTGTCATTTGCATATTTTCATTCAATAAAATCGTTGTACTTTTGCATTCAATTGTTGTTTCCTTTCTTTTACTTTATCACCCCTTCAAAAAGCTATGTGTTTCTTACACACACCCACGTGATACTGTAATACGATGAACTGACTTTGTAGGTTTTTGTATCGCAAATGTGCGGATAGCAAGAGTCGCCACCGACTTTTCTTTTATCCAATTAAGGGAAGGTAAAAGTAAGAAAAAGACCGTTAGATTCTGAGTAAGGGAGAAGCTTATGAAAAGGGAAGTTATTAGCACCCCTTTCCATCCGTAGTTATCTACGGGCTCTTAGTTGCTCTTAGATCACTTTAAAATTGTGCTTTCTGTGTGTTTGACAAAAATCTTTTGAAAAGGCATTTCGCTTTGACTTTGTAATGATTCATGTAGGAATGTATACAAAGTGTTCGGAAATGTTTTGTTTTGAATTTTGACAAAAGTGTGAGCTGTGAAAAGTATTTTGATAGAGCAAGCAACTAAAAGTCTTATTACCTACTCAGAATTGGGTCGTTTTCGTATTGTTTTAAGTTCCTTTAGAATAGTGCTATCCATATCATTAGTTGGTAGGTAACTCTATTTGTTGGATGTAAGCGGGTCATTCGAAGGGACATCAGATGGTCATAGAAAGCAACTTGTAGGAAGTATCCTAGCACATTCGAAGGCACTATCATCATTTTTCGTAGGCGACAATCGAGGGTCAAGATCATGTATTCGGAGGCGACATCGTGGGTCTTATGATCTTTGTATCGAAGGGACTATGATTATTTGTTTTGAAGGAAACGATGCTAGAATACCTCTACGTTCGAGGGACTTGACCATTTTGAATTCGTAAGGCAACGAGAGAGAATTACCCTAAGGGGTGCGTGTGTGAAAGAGTGTGTCAAATTCAGATATGTTATCTTTGAAGTTAGAGTGAACTATGTTCAATTTTATCTTGCCATACACGCCTAATTACTAGCAGTTTATAGGGTGCGGAAATTAAAATGCGGAAATGTAAAATGCGGAAAGATAAATCCTACGCTATTACATGGCTTTGGGGCAGATACATAATTTAAACTTGAGGAAAATAAACGCCCTAATTAAAACTATTACATCCCATGAGCAATTACATTATTGGAAAAAAAGAAAACAGTAAAAGAAATCGCCTGAAACGGAATAACCTGTGAAAAGATGAGAAGATCGGAAAATACGATGAAATCGAATAAGAGGAAAATGTTAGTAAAAATGCAAATTTTTGAATGAGAAAAATATTTCATGCTGGAAATAACATAAATATGCTAAAATAATTTTTTGGGATTTTTTGGAAAAGATTTAATAATTAAAAACTAATTAAAAGTGATTTAAATGATAAATCAGGAATAAAAATAAATATGCATGCAAAATAATATTTTTTAATTTTATAAATTAAATAAACATTTTATGAAAATAATTGCAGAAGGAAAAATATTTTTGATGATTTTTTAATGCATGAAAAAAATATTGAAATAAATTAAAATGCATGCAAAATATTAAAAAAATATGAAAATATTGAAAATAGTAAGAAAATGTGAAAGTTTGTAAAAGAAAAATAAATCTGGTCCAAGCATGGTTCGAACTGAGGACCTTTGAGAGTATCTTTCCAAACCAACGCCTTTACCACTACGCCACTTGACACTTGGTGTTTTGAAAGTGGAAATTAAGGGCATATGAGTGATGACGCGTCAGGGATCAGTTTGAAAAACAAGTCAGCACGCGTGGACCCCATAACTTATGAACGGACGAATCAAAACGCATCATAGTGCCACGTAGTCCGGGAAGCCCGATCTATAAACCTGCAAAATACGTGAATTCGAGGGCTGGGATTAAGGCTACCCCCCCTAAATCGGGGTCTGCAAATCCAATGGTGACCTCAGTTTTTCCTGAAAATGTCTCTAGATAGCAGTTCGAAACTCAACAGTTCAAAAACCCTAATCATGGCATCATGAGATTTGGACGTTCAACCTTGCTAGCGATTGCCCAGATCGTGTATATGGAGTCTCATGAACACAATAAAAGCATTAGAATCGATTAACACAAGCAGAATAATCAAATGCAAAATCAAGAAAAAATAGGATATGTATGCATGTATATGGCACGATTTAGCTTGCTTTGCTCAATAACAATGGTGCATTCTTACTCAATCTTACCCCCTGAGCACGTTTGGATGGCTGGAAGAGGCTGAGAGAGGCTGGAAATCAAAATTCGATTTTCTCCAATTCTTGAAAAAATTTGGCAAAGTGAGGGTTGTGTATGGGGCTAGGGTTTCGTGTCCTTGTCTTGTGAACTTGCTGGCTATTTATAGAGTTATTTGGGATGGCAAAGAGGAGGAAAAAAGATTTGATCTTGAATGTGCATTTATATTTTTTCAAATAAAATCAAATATTGGAAAAAATTTGATTTTTTCATCAATGTGAAGGCTAGCACGAAATTGGTAAGAATCATGGGCTATCTTGGACCTCAAGCATGATATAAAATCATTCTCCTTAAAAAAATATCTTATTTTCATATTTTAATTAATTTAATTTTGAATTAAATGGTTTAAAATCCAAAAATAAATCAATAAAATAGAAAATTGCCATGGCCAAGCATTTATGGGTCACAAATAATGTCATGAAGAAGTTTGGATCAAAAGATTATAGGCCCATTTGGAAATTTTTGCATTTTGACCAAAATGTCCTTTTGTGCAATTGTCCAAAATTGCCCAACTTCTGAATAGTGTATCTTGCTCAATTTTCCATATTTTTGAGTGTTCTTGGACTTTTTGGAAAGCTCTAAGAGTCCTCTAATCAACCTTTTTGGTCTCATCTCAATTGGAGTTTCATTGCTCAATATATCTTCAAAACGAAATGTTGACTTTTTGTTGACTTTTAAAAAGGACCTGTAATGTTTTGATCCATACCTCTCAAATGAAGCATTTTTTGAACATTCTTGTGAGACATGAAGTTGTAGGGAATGGAATTTCCTTCAAAACAAGAGGTGGTGGAAAAATTTATGAGAAAGTATGAAGAAGTTATGCTCAGTCAAAGTTTGGTTGACTTTTCTTAGAGAAATCCTAATTTAGAAAGTTTGACTTTTGAGCAAATCTTGAGTTTTCTTGATGAATCATGATCAACCCTTGATCAAATGATGAATGTAACTTCAAAATGAGGATGTTGACCAAAAATTATGAAGTTTGACTGTATGTTGACCACAGTTGACTCTTTGTCCAATACAACTGATTTTCAACCATCTGAGCAATTGTCTGAGGAAACTTGACTTGTGAAGCTTAAAACTTGACATGGAGAACATTTGAAGCATATGAGGAGGCATGATGAACATTGGAGATGTTGGAAATCCATTTTGATATGAGAATCACCAAACCCTAGTTTGGGTTGATTGTCTAGGAGAGGGTTTGTCTGATCAACCCTTGAGGAATCCTTGAGTATGGATGCATGGAATGTCTTGAGAAGATGGAGGGAAAATTTTGGGGTATGACAATATCATGCATTGTTAATCGTTTTCGTGTGTTTATTTGTATCCAGGGCACGCATTAGGTCACATTAGAACCATTACATGCAAGCTTAGACGTGAGAAAACTAATTTGCCATGGTTAGGGAAATTTAAGCTGTTTCGTTCGAACTGGCCTCTACAGGTCGATTCAGTCGAAACCAACGGCACCATTGAATTCAGAAGGGTCGAAATAGGTGGACTGGGTCTTTCTTTTGCTTTTAATCTTCGTATTTTGCAGGTTTGGGAATCATAGTCATCGGAGAAGACGACCGGAGCTAGGGCTCCAGCGTCGTTGACTTCGTTTGAACCGGCGAGAGCTTGCGTGGTGCGGGGAAGCATCCTGATTCGTCCATTCATAAGTCCTGGGGTCCACACGGCTGACTGAGTTTGAATTCAAATCAGGGACACACGTACATTTATAAGCCATTGGTTTTATTTTCCAGACACCAAAGACACGTTGGCCCAGTGGTTAAGACGCTGGCTGTAGGAGATTCTCTCAAGGGTCATGAGTTCGAACCACACCAGGACCATTCCTTTTGCAAGTTTGATTTTCATTCATATTTTTCAACTATTTTCATATTATCTTATTTCTTTTAATATTTTCATCTAATTTAATTTATCTTCCATAATTTTTATCATGCATTAAAAAACACCAAAAATATTTTTCTTTTTTGCATTATTTTCAGAAAAATGTTTATTTAATTTATAAAATTAAAAATATTATTTTTGCATGCATATTTAATTTAATTTCTATTTTACCATTTAAATCACTTTTAATTGTTTTTTAATTATTAAATTAACTCCAAAAAATCCCAAAATATTATTTTAGCATATTAATGTTATTTCCAGCATGAAACATTTTTCTCATTCAAAAATTATTATTTTTACTAACATTTTCCTCTTATTCGATTTTCTCGTATTTCCCGATCTTTCATCTGTTTACAGGTTATCTCGTTTCGGACAATTTTTTATCGTTTTCTTTTCATATTATGTAATTGCCTATGGGATGTAATAGTTTAATTAGGACTTTATTTTCCGCACTTTTCAATTATGTATCTGCCCCAAAGCCATGTAATAGCGTAGGATTTATCTTTCCGCACTTTATATTCCCGCATTTTAATTTCCGCACCCTATAAACTGTTAGTAATTAGGCGTGTATGGTAAGACTAAAATCAACATAGCTCACTCTAATTTTCAAGATAACATGAATATGAATCAACACACTCTTTCACACATGCACCCCTTAGGGTAATTCTCTCTCGTTGCCTTACGATTACAAATGGTCAAGTCCCTCGAACGTAGAGGTATCCTAGCACCGTTGCCTACAAACATATCATCATAGTCCCTTCGATACAAAGATCATAGACCCACGATGTCGCTTACGAATACATGATCTCGTCCCTCGATTGTTGCCTACGAAAAGTGATGATCGTCCTTGAATGTGCTAGGATACTCCTACAAGTTGCCTTCTATGACCATCCGATGTCCCTTCGAATGTCCCTTCTACATCCAACGAATAGGGTTACCTACCAACTAATGGTATGGATAACACTATTCTAAAGGAACGTAAAATAACACGAAAACGACCAATTCTGAGTAGGTAATAAGACTTTTAGTTGCTTGCTCTAAACAAAATACTTTTCACACCTCACACTTTTGTCAAAGTTCAAACTTTTTTTCAAAACAAAAACATTTCCGAACACTTTGTATACATTCCTACATGAATCATTACAAAGTCAAAGCGAAATGCCTTTTCAAAACATTTTTGTCAAACACACAGAAAGCACTTTTAAAAAGATGATCTAAGAGCAACTAAGAGCCCGTAGGTAACTACGGATGAAAAGGGGTGCTAATACCTTCCCTTTTCATAACCTTCTCCCTTACTCTGAATCTAACGAAGGTCTTTTTCTGTACTTTTTACCTTCCCTTAATTGGATAAAAGAAAAGTCGGTGACGACTCTTGCTATCCGCACATTTGAGACACAAAAAACCTACAAAGTCAGTTCAACAGACATATAGATGTGTGTGAAGAGTATATGGTCAGTCATCTACAATCATTCCGATATCTCGAGGTGGAAGGCAAATTCTTCGAGACTCCCTGTCAAGCTTTTGAAACAATCCCCAGAGTCATGCCTGTTAACTCTCCCGTCACTCCTGAAGTTACGCAAGTTCCGCCTAGGATGGCCTCGCTGAAAGATGCTCAAGTCGCTGTTGAAGGAGGAGGTAGTTCTATTTGGGGACAGCTTCTCGATCTTCCTTTCAAATCTGACAAAACTGGTTTAGGCTTCACCATCAGAGGTCAGAAGATGATACGCCACGAACGTGCCGGCCGGCCAACTTCCTTTCCGCATCAGCTAGAGTGGAATCCATGCTATAGAAGACGACGATAACGACTTCGACATCAGTAAGTGGATCTTCCCAACTCCCGACAACGGACTGAGCAATTGGAAAACTGAAGACGTCATACCTATCTCCTTTAGTCAGGAGTAATTGCTCTTGTTTTGTTTTGCTTTTCGTATGTCTTTATGTTTTGAACAATAAACTTTGAAAGCCTAGTGCCTTGCCCGGGGCATCATGGCTCGTTTGCGAGGGTTATTATCTGTCGTTTGCGTATTTTCATTTAATAAATTCGTTGGACTTTTGCATTCGATTGTTTGTTTTCTTTATTTACTTTATCACCCCTTCAAAAAAGCTATGTGTTTCTTACACACACCCACGTGATACACTGCAGAATCACTCTGAATCTCGTTAATAACAGCTATGTTATTGCTAAATATGACTTCGATAATCCGATCTACCAAGCCGAAGACGAAAGTGAGGAAGATTGTGAAGTGCCAGGAGAACTTGCCAAGACTGCTACAACAAGAAGAGCGAGTTATACAGCCACACGAAGAGCAAGTTGAGGTTGTGAATTTGGGTACTGATGAAGACAAAAAAGAGATCAAGATAGGAGTGGGTCTTGAGAACAGTGTCAAAGAGAGATTGGTTCAGATGCTACGAGACTATATCGAGGTTTTTGCTTGGTCATACGAAGACATGACATGTTTAGACATTGATATTGTGGTACACCGATTGCCGACAAAAGAAGCTTTTCTCCCAGTGAAACAGAAGGTTCGTCACATGCGTCCTGAGATGTCAGAGAAAATCAAAGCTGAAGTTATGAAGCAGTTCAACGCCGGTTTCTTAGTTGTTACTTCCTATCCTCAATGGGTTGCTAATGTGGTGCTTGTGCCCAAGAAGGATGGCAAGGTACGAACGTGTGTGGATTACAGGGATCTGAACAAAGCAAGTCCGAAAGATGATTTTCCACTTCCTCATATCGATGTTCTGGTTGACAACACCGCTCAGCATAAGGTTTTCTCCTTCATGGATGGTTTCTCCGGTTACAATCAGATCAAAATGGCTCCTGAAGACATGGAGAAGACTACTTTCGTTACACAGTGGGGCACTTTCTGCTACAAGGTTATGCCGTTTGGACTGAAGAACGCGGGTGCCACTTATCAGCGTGCTATGGTGACATTATTTCATGACATGATTCATCATGAGATAGAGGTCTACGTCGACGACATGATAGCTCGATCACAGACTGAAGAAGAACATCTTGATCATCTACGAAAATTGTTTGATAGGTTAAAGAAGTATAGACTGAGACTTAATCCTAACAAGTGCACCTTTGGAGTCAGATCTGGAAAACTCCTAGGGTTCGTTGTCAGTGGGAAAGGTATTGAAGTTGACCCCGCCAAGGTTAAAGCCATTCAGGAGATGCCAGTTCCCCGCACAAAGAAGGAAGTCAGAGGTTTCTTGGGCCGATTAAATTACATTGCCAGATTCATTGCACACCTAACTGCTAATTGTGAGCCAATCTTCAAGTTACTTAAGAAAGATCAAGTGGTAGAATGGAATGACGATTGCCAGATCGCTTTTGACAAAATTAAGGAGTACCTATAGAATCCTCCTATCCTGATGCCGCCCGCCGAAGGAAGACCTCTTATCATGTACTTGACAGTGTTAGAGAACTCAATGGGGTGTGTGTTGGGACAACATGACGAGTCTGGTCGAAAAGAGTATGCAATATACTACCTTAGAAAAAAGTTTACCGACTGTGAAACAAGATACTCACAGCTCGAGAAAACTTACAGCGCTTTGGCTTGGGCTGCTCGCCGACTAAGACATTATATGTTGACTCACACTACCTTGCTGATTTCCAAGATGGATCCGATAAAATACATATTTGAGAAACCAGCTCTCTCCGGAAGAATAGCAAGATGGCAGATGATCTTGACCGAATATGACATCCAGTACACTTCTCAGAAAGCGATCAAAGGAAGTTTAGTAGCCGATCATTTGGCTCATCAAGCCGTAGATGACTATCAGTCTATGCAGTTCGAGTTTCCAAACGAAGATGTTTTACTAGTCACTGATTGTAAAGAACCAGGCCCAGACGAAGGACCTGAACAAGGATCCCGATGGACTATGGTCTTTGATGGAGCCTCAAACGCACTTGGCAATGGCATTGGCGCCATCATTACCTCTCCTGCAGGCGGACACACGCCTTTCACCGCCAGATTATGTTTCAGTTGCACTAACAACATGGCCGAATACGAAGCGTGCATTATGGGTATTAAAGCTGCTATTGACTTAAGAATCAAGATCTTGCAAGTGTATGGAGACTCAAGTTTATTGATCAGTCAGATTAAGGGCGAGTGGGATATGAAACATCCCAATCTTATTCCGTATCGAGAGCATGTTCTGAGTTTGATCCCCTACTTCGAAGAGATCACTTTCAACCACATTCCACGAGAAGAGAATCAGTTGGCAGACGCATTTGCTACTATGTCATCTATGTTCAAGGTCAGATGGGACAACGAGGCTCCCCAGATCATCATCGAGAAGTTTGACGAACCAACATATTGTTATGAGCTTGATACAGAAGAAAAACCTTGGTACTATGACGTGAAGAGGTATCTTGAGACTCAGGAATATCCCGCAGGGGCATCTGTCAACGATAAGAAGTTTTTGAGAAGATTTGCATCCAAATTCTTCCTCAGCAATGGCATCCTATACAAGCGCAACCACGACTTGTGCTTACTTCGCTGTGTAGACCAGAAGACAACGGAACGTATCATGGAAGAGTTACACGAAGGCGCATTTGGTACCCACTCCAGTGGACATACAATGGCTAAGAAGATACTAAGAACAGGTTACTATTGGTCCACCATGGTAGCTGATTGTCACCGCTATGCTCGATCTTGTCACAAGTGCCATATTTACACCGACAAAGTGCACGTACCTCCAGTACCTCTGAATGTTCTAACCACTCCTTGGCCTTTTGCAATGTGGGGCATTGACATGATTGGAGAAATCAAGCCCACCGCTTCCAACGGACATCGTTTCATCCTTGTGGCAATTGATTATTTCACCAAGTGGGTAGAAGCAGCCTCGTTTGCATCTGTTACCAAGAATGTCGTGGCTCGATTCATCAAGCATAATCTTATTTGTCGGTATGGCACTCCCGAAAGGATTATCACAGATAATGGCTATAATCTCAACAACAAGATGATCACCGAACTCTGCACGCAATTCAAGATCAAGCATCACAACTCTTCTCCTTATCGGCCTAAGATTAATGGTGCTGTGGAAGCCGCCAACAAGAACATTAAGAAGATCATACAGAAGATGACAGTGACCTATAAAGATTGGCATGAGATGTTACCATTTGCTCTTCATGGTTATCGCACTACAGTACGGACATCAACAGGGGCAACCCCCTTCTCTCTTGTATATGGTATGGAAGCAGTCCTACCCATTGAGGTTCAGATACCCTCAACCAGAGTCCTCCAGGACGCAGAGTTAGGCGAAGATGATTGGATCCAGACTCACCTTGATCAGATTAACTTGATTGATGAGAAACGACTCGCATCCATTTGCCATGGACAGATCTATCAGAAGCGAATGATCAGAGCATTTAACAAGAAGGTCAAGCACCGAGTCTACCAAGTCGGTGATCTAGTAGTCAAGCGCATCATTCTTCCACAAGGTGATCCCAGGGGCAAATGGACTCCCACCTACGAGGGACCATTTGTAGTCAAGACAGTATTTTCCGGCGGAGCTATGATACTTAGCACCATGGATGGTGAAGACTTCCCACACCCTGTGAACGCAGACATAGTCAAAAAATACTACGCATAAAAGAGACTCGCTAGGTCGAATGACCTAGGCAAAAATAAGGGCATCCTGGCGAACCAAAAGGGTTCGGGAAAAAGCAAAGGATAAATACAAAACATGTACATCCGGCAAGTCGAAAACCTGAAAAGGCGGCTTGGGCAAAAAAGGGTATCCCGGTAGACTGAAAACCCGAAAGGGCGGTCTAGGCAAAAGTTAGGGATTTAAGCGTACGTCTATGTCTCGTCCAGATTACCTACCTACAGACTACTATCAGCATTCAAGATTCAAATGGCGAAGATCAGTCTACTCACTTTCTACTGACAGCAAGGAGATGAGATAGTTGAAATATATGAGTACTAGCATAATTGGAACTTAACGAGATTGTTTCCGCATAGCTTTTTACTTTTCTTGTGTATAAACTACTTGGCCATACGCCACCTTCCAAATAAATGCAGATTCTTTTTTTTTACAATTTTCAGTATTGTCGTTTGCAATAAGTCCAACGTTTGTTTTGAATGACTATACGCATTTGACAATAAGAATCTAATCACAAACATGCGAAAAGTGAACAAACAAAAGTAATTACTACAGGCTCCAGGAATTGAGATGACGGCAAAGGTCACCAAAAACATTCCCCCGCAGAACATAATCCCCGCAGTGGTGTCACTCACTAAACCTCCCCCAGCGGAGTATATGTTAATCCACGAGCAGTAACTCCACTCAATTGAGCAACGTTACATTAGTCTCCAAGCAGTAACACTTCATCCCCAGCCGAGGTATTTATCATCAGCAGAATTTCTCTCAACACGTCCCCTTTTCCCCAGCAGCAGCGTCCAGACCTGAAACTTGGTCAGATAGTGCACCGGAGAAAATCTACATCTTCTATTCCCCCAGTCAGAGATCCCAACCCGGTCTCCCAGCAACCATCAAATGCTCTGCAGTGAAATCCGCACTCAGCATCCCCAGTATAGCACCTCCTAATTCTTCCCAACAGGATCTACATACAAGATCCCCAACAGATTGCCTCCCGGACTCTCCCTAGCAGGGTCTATGTATGAGATCTCCAACAACGAGTTTCTCAATCTCTACCTTCCTCAACAATATCTAGGCCCAAGACTTGGTCAGATAGTGCATCGGAGGGATCGAAGTTCTTTTCTTCTCAGGATCTCCATCCCCAAACGGAAGTCAGGAATCTCCAAGCAGAACATCCGCATCTTCTTCAAGATGGATATGTTTTGAAATACCACAATATCTATCATTCATACATTGCTCATAAAGTCATAATTCATGCATATGTCATTCATATACATTGTCATGCATCATACTTTGCATAAGACTAACAAATATTCTATCAAAGTTTCTTTTGTTTTTTCCAAAACAGGTGAAAGTCACTTCTGACGCAAACAGGTCCAGGATTAAGCCCCGAATCTCAACGGGAAAACTATCTGAAAGACCTCCCCTAGTTGTCCTCCGACAGCTGGTCCAGGATTAAGCCCCAAATCTCGACGGGAAAACTATCTGAACGACCGCCCTCGTTGTCCTCCGACAACGGATCCAGGATTAATACCCGAAGCCAGACGGGAAACCCTATCCGAACGATCACAAGTTATCCTCCGATAACAGGAAGTGGATCCACACCCGATGCACAACAGGGATGATATCCACACTTTGCCAAACTACTACTTCCCCTCAGAGTAATCAGCACGAAGATTTATTCTGAATCCTTCTTATTATCAATAAAGAACTGAGTCCGGCATACGACTCATTGCCTGGATGGCATCTTAAGCCCATCTCCGACTACTTGTCAACATTTCTCCCTTCGAATGCTGCATATTTGGTTAAAATCAATACAAACCAATAACTTCATTCAAAGATGAGCACAAAGTCTAACATACGACTCCTTCCGATGGCATCTTAAGCCCATCTCCGTCCTTCCAAACGTCTACAGAGCCTAGCGACGGCTCACTCCCCAAAGATCGACCCTTCCAGATGGCATCTTAAGCCCATCATAATTGTCACAACCTCGAGTCTATCATACGACTCATCCCAAATGTCTCTACCTTCTCCAAATGGCATCTATAAGCCCATTCCCCATCGTCACCAACAATGCAAATTTTGTGTACCGAGTGTTCAATCATCTTCACCTCCAGTCACGAAAGACAAGTGTCAATCTAACCTTCCAGACAAGAAGATTGAACAGGGGCAGCTGTCATACCCCAAAATTTTCCCTCAATCTTCTCAAGATATTTCATACATCCATACTCAAGGATTCCTCAAGAGTTGATCAGACAAACTCTCTCCTAGACAATCAACCCAAACTAGGGTTTGGTGATTCTCAGATCAAGATGGACTTCCAACATCTCCAATGGTCTTCATGCCTCCTCATATGCTTCAAAGATTCTCCATGTCAAGTTTCAAGCCCCACAAGTCAAATTTCCTCAGACAATTGCTCGATGGTTGAAAATCAACAGTATTGGACAAAAGTCAATCTGTGGTCAACATACAGTCAAACTTCATGATTTTTGGTCAACATCCTCATTTTGAAGTTACATTCATCATTTGATCAAGGGTTGATCATGATTCATCAAGAAAACTCAAGATTTGCTCAAAAGTCAAACTTTCTAAATTAGGGTTTCTAGGTGAAAAGTCAACTGAACTTTGACTGATCATAACTTTCTCATACTTTCTAAATTTTCCACCACCTCTTGTTTGAAGGAAATTCAATTTCTACAACTTCATGTGTCACAAGAATGTCCAAAAAATGCTTCATTTGAGAGGTATGGCTCAAAACATTACAGGTCATTTTCAAAGTCAACAAAAAGTCAACTTTTTGTTTTGAGGATATATTGAGCATGGAAACTCCAATTGAGATGAGACAAAAAAAGGTTGGTTATAGGATTCTTAGAGTTTTCCAAAAAGTCCAAGAACACTCAAAAATGTGGAAAAATGAGCAAGATACACCATTCACAAGTTGGGCAATTTTGAAGAAGTGCACAAAGAGAAATACTTCTAAAAATCAAAAACTTTGCAAGTGGGCCTACTTTTCCTTCATCCAAACTTGTTCCTTGTACAATTAGGAATATCCAAGCCCAATGCCACGAATTTTTATTTTATTTTTCTATTTAATTTGGAATTTATTCATTTAAATACAAATTAAATTCAAAAATAAAGTATAAAATCAAAATTAATTGCAAACTTGATTTTTATTTCTTCCTTGAGATCCAAGAAACTCATTAAAGCCAGCCAATTTCGAAATTTGGATTGATATGGCAAGATTGGATTGAAAATTGATCAAGAATTGAAAATTTGATTTTGTACAAAAATCAAATTTGATTTGCATTGATTAGTGATGATTTCTTCCTCAAATCAGCTCCAAATCCATCCACTATAAATATATAATGCATAGCACATGATTGAGAACGAAAAAATTGGCTCAAGAACCCTAACCTAGAACTCAAAAATCTGTGGCAAACGAGCAAACTGCAGCCCTAGTTTTGCTTCGATTCAACCAATTCCAAGCCCTCCATTGCATTCCTTGAGGCCTTTAGAGTCGATCTAGACTCTTATATCATTCAAAAACATCAAGAATCAAGCAAATCAGAATTCGGTTTGTCAAGTTTTTTTCAAAATCGTATTTCAATCATCATGCATTATTAACATGTTTTGTGTTTGTTTTTGTGATTAGTAGGAAGATTGCAAGCTTTCTGGGCACTTTGATTGAATTTCTATGGCCAGAAACATGTATCACCATTGTTAGGGTTTCCTATGCCGTTTTAGGGTTTCACAAAATAGGAAAAATTGGACCACGAGACCATGTCCATTGCGTTCGGAATGATGTCTGGAATCGAACCATGTCCTTAGAATTTATTTATATTATGTGTGCTTGGTTTTTGATTTTTGCCAGGGACATAGCGTCGAACAATGGCCGACGCTGGGTTTTTAAAAATTCAAATCGGGGACGATGACGAAGTGGCGCGAGTTCGGTACAACCAGGGCATGACGCGTGCTTGTAATCTGTCCGTTCCATTTCATTGACACGCGTGCGTTCCAGATCAGATGGCAAAGGCGTGGGTTTGTGAGAGGAGTGTCTCCAGTTCGATCCCTGGCCATGACATTTGATTTTTCACAAGTTTGCAAACTATTTTCTATTTTTTATTCTTATTTAATATTTTTCATACAATTTTAATTCTTTTCAATATTTTTTCTCATGCATTAAAAATCATCAAAATATTTTTTCCTTTTGCCTTTATTTTCTGAAAATGTTTATTTAATTTATAAAATTAAAAAATATAATTTTGCATGCATATTTATTTTTATTCATAATTTAGCATTTAAATCAATTTTAATTAGTTTTTAATTATCAAATTGCATCTAAAAAATCCCAAAAAAATATTTTAGCATATTTATGTTATTTCCAGCATGTCATATTTTTCTCATCTAAAAATTTGCATTTTTACTAATATTTTTCTCTTATTCGATTTCATCTTATTTTTCGATTTTCTTATCTTTTCACAGGTTGTTCCGTTTCAGACGTTTTCTTTTGCTGTTTTCTTTTTTCCAATAATGTAACTGCTCATGGGATGTAATAGTTTAAATTAGGTTCTTATTTTCCGCAAGTTTAAATTATGTATCTGCCCCAAAGCCATGTAATAGCGTAGGACATTTATCTTTCCGCATCTTTACATTCCGCATTTTAATTTCCGCACCCTATAAATTGCTAGTAAATAGGCGTGTATGGCAAGACTAAAATCAACATAGCTCACTAATTTACAAGATAAAATATCTGAATCAACACACTCTTTTCACACACGCACCCCTTAGGGTAATTCTCTCGTTGCCTTTGCGAATTCAAATGGTCAAGTCCTCGAACGTAGAGGTATTCTAGCACCGCTGCCTTCAAACAAATCATCATAGTCCCTTCGATACAAAGATCATAAGACCCACGATGTCGCCTCCGAATACATGATCTTGACCTCGATTGTCGCCACGAAAAATGATGATAGTCCCTTCGAATGTGCTAGGATACTTCCTACAAGTTGCCTTCTATGACCATCTGATGTCCCTTCGAATGTCCCGCTTACATCCAACAAATAGAGTTACCTACCAACTAATGGTATGGATAGCTTTATTCTAAAGGAAAGTAAAACAATACGAAAACAGCCAATTCTGAGTAGGTAATAAGACTTTTAGTTGCTTGCTCTATCAAAATACTTTTCACACCTCACACTTTTATCAAAGTTCAAACTCTTTTCAAAACATTTCCGAACACTTTGTATACATTCCTACATGAATTATTACAAAGTCAAAGCGAAATTCCTTTTCAAAACATTTTTGTCAAACACACAGAAAGCACATTTTTAAAGTGATCTAGAAGCAACTAAGAGCCCGTAGATAACTACGGATGGAAAGGGGTGCTAATACCTTCCCTTTTCATAACCTTCTCCCTTACTCAGAATCTAACGAAGGTCTTTTTCTGTACTTTTACCTTCCCTTAATTGGATAAAAATAAAAGTCGGTGGCGACTCTTGCTATCCGCACATTTGTGATACAAAAATCCACAAAGTCAGTTCACCGTGTTACAATGGGTATCAAAGCTGCTATTGACTTAAGAATCAAGTTCTTACAAGTGTATGGAGACTCAGCATGTTTTAAGCTTAATCCCCTACTTCGAAGAGATCACTTTCAATCACATTCCACGAGAAGAGAATCAGTTAGCAGACGCGTTAGCCACTATGTCATCTATGTTCAAGGTCAGATGGGACAACGAGGCTCCCCAGATCATCATCGAGAAGTTTGACGAACCAACATATTGTTATGAGCTTGATACAGAAGAAAAACCTTGGTACTATGACGTGAAGAGGTATCTTGAGACTCAGGAATATCCCGCAGGGGCATCTGTCAACGATAAGAAGTTTTTGAGAAGATTTGCATCCAAATTCTTCCTCAGCAATGGCATCCTATACAAGCGCAACCACGACTTGTGCTTACTTCGCTGTGTAGACCAGAAGACAACGGAACGTATCATGGAAGAGTTACACGAAGGCGCATTTGGTACCCACTCCAGTGGACATACAATGGCTAAGAAGATACTAAGAACAGGTTACTATTGGTCCACCATGGTAGCTGATTGTCACCGCTATGCTCGATCTTGTCACAAGTGCCATATTTACACCGACAAAGTGCACGTACCTCCAGTACCTCTGAATGTTCTAACCACTCCTTGGCCTTTTGCAATGTGGGGCATTGACATGATTGGAGAAATCAAGCCCACCGCTTCCAACGGACATCGTTTCATCCTTGTGGCAATTGATTATTTCACCAAGTGGGTAGAAGCAGCCTCGTTTGCATCTGTTACCAAGAATGTCGTGGCTCGATTCATCAAGCATAATCTTATTTGTCGGTATGGCACTCCCGAAAGGATTATCACAGATAATGGCTATAATCTCAACAACAAGATGATCACCGAACTCTGCACGCAATTCAAGATCAAGCATCACAACTCTTCTCCTTATCGGCCTAAGATTAATGGTGCTGTGGAAGCCGCCAACAAGAACATTAAGAAGATCATACAGAAGATGACAGTGACCTATAAAGATTGGCATGAGATGTTACCATTTGCTCTTCATGGTTATCGCACTACAGTACGGACGTCAATAGGGGCAACCCCCTTCTCTCTTGTGTACAGTATGGAAGCAGTCCTACCCATCGATGTTCAGATACCCTCAACCAGAGTCCTCCAGGACGCAGAGTTAGGTGAAGAGGATTGGATTCAAACTCGCCTTGACCAGATTAATTTGATTGATGAGAAACGACTCGCGTCCATCTGCCATGGACAGATCTATCAGAAGCGAATGATCAGAGCATTTAACAAGAAGGTCAAGCACCGAGTCTACCAAGTCGGTGATCTAGTAGTCAAGCGCATCATTCTTCCACCAGGTGATTCCAGGGGCAAATGGACTCCCACCTACGAGGGACCATTTGTAGTCAAGACAGTATTTTCCGGCGGAGCTATGATACTTAGCACCATGGATGGTGAAGACTTCCCACACCCTGTGAACGCAGACATAGTCAAAAAATACTACGCATAAAAGAGACTCGCTAGGTCGAATGACCTAGGCAAAAATAAGGGCATCCTGGCGAACCAAAAGGGTTCGGGAAAAAGCAAAGGATAAATACAAAACATGTACATCCGGCAAGTCGAAAACCTGAAAAGGCGGCTTGGGCAAAAAAGGGTATCCCGGTAGACTGAAAACCCGAAAGGGCGGTCTAGGCAAAAGTTAGGGATTTAAGCGTACGTCTATGTCTCGTCCAGATTACCTACCTACAGACTACTATCAGCATTCAAGATTCAAATGGCGAAGATCAGTCTACTCACTTTCTAACGAGAAGGAGATGAGATAGTTGAAATATATGAGTACTAGCATAGTTGGAACTTAACGAGATTGTTTCCATAGCTTTTACCTTTCTTGTGTATAAACTACTTGGCCATACGCCGCATTTCAAATAAATACGAGTTTCTTTCTCTTTACAAATTCTCGCTATTGTTGTTTGCATAAAGTCCAACGTTTGCTTTGAATGATTATATGCATTTGACAATAAGAATTCATTCACGAACATGCAAAAAGTGAACAAACGAAAGTAACTATTACAGGCTCTAGGAATTGAGATGACGACGAAGTTCACCAAAACATTCCCCCGCAGAGCATGATCCCCACAAAGGTGTCGCTCACAACAAACCTCCCCCAGCGGAGTAGAGGGGAATCCACGAGCAGTGATTCCACTCAACTAAAATTGTGTCACATCAATTTTCAAGCAATAACATTTCATCCCCGGCCGAAGTATTCATCCCCAACAAGATATCTCTCAACAATTCCCATTTTCTCCAGCAGCAGTATCCAGACCTAAAACTTGGTCTATAGTGCATCAGAGGAAACCTATATCTTTTATTCCTCAGCCAGAGATGTCAACGGGCTCCAGATCCTTCTAACCCAGTCTCCAAGCAACTATCAAATACTCTCCAGCAGGATTTACACGCAAGATCCCCAGTAGAGTACCTCCTAGACTCTCCCCAGCAGGGTCTATATATGAGATCCTCAACAACGTGTTTCTCGATCTCTACCATCCACAACAATATCTAGGCCCAAGACTTGGTCAGATAGTGCATCGGAGGAATCAAAGTTTTCTTTCTTCTCAGGGTCTCCATCCGTTCCGTCCCCAAACAGAAGTCAGAAATCCTCAAGTAGAACATCTGCATCTTCTTCAAGATGGATATGTTTTGAAATACCACAACATCTATCATTCATACATTTCTCAAAAAGTCATAATTTATGCATATGCCATTCATACACATTGTCATGCATCGTTCCTTGCATAAGACTAACAATATTCTATCAAAGTTTCTCTTGTTTTCTCCAAAACAGGTGAAAATCACTTCTGACGCAAACAGGTCCAGGATTAATACCTGAATCCAGACGGGAGAACTATCTGAAAGACCGCCCTAGTTGTCCTCCGACAACTGGTCCAGGATTAGTACCTGAATCCAGATGGGAGAACTATCTGAAAGACCGCCCTAGTTGTCCTCCGACAACTGGTCCAGGATTAATACCCGAAGCCAGACGGGAAAACTATTTGAACGACCGCCCTCGTTGTCCTCCGACAACGGATCCAGGATTAATGTCTGAAGCTAGACGGGAAAACTATCTGAATGATCACAAGTTATCCTCCGATAACAGGCATTGGATCAATACCCGAAGCACAACAGGGAAGCTATCCATATTCCGCCGACTATCATCCCCTGAGAGTAATCAGCATGAAGATGTATTCTGACTCTCTCTTATTATCAACAGCAACTATAGAGTCTGGCCTACGACTCAGTTTCCTTGGAAGGCATCTTAAGCCCATCTCCGACTACTTGTCAACATTTCTCCACTTTCAGAATGCTGCATATTTGGTTAAAAAACCAATACAAACCAATAACTTCATTCAAAGATGAGCACGAAGTCTACCGTACGACTCTCTTCGGATGGCATCTTAGGCCCATCTCCCTGCTCCTTCCACTTCTAGAACGCCTACCGAGCCTAGCGTACGGCTCACTCCCAGCATCGTTCTTTCCAAATGGCATCTTAAGCCCATCTCCAACGGTCCTCCTATCCAGACGACGTTCTTGAGTCTAGCGTACGACTCATTTCCCAGCGAAATCTCCAACTTCTCCAAATGGCATCTATAAGCCCATTCCCGCATCATCAACCAACAACGAGTGCAAATTTTCAGGTGTACTCGAGTGTTCAATCATCTTCTACCTCTAGGTCACGAAAGGAGAGCATGCCAATCTAACCCTTCCAGTACAAGAAGATTGAACAGGGGTAGCTGTCATACCCCAAAATTTTCCCTCCATCTTCTCAAGATATTTCATGCATCCATACTCAAGGATTCCTCAAGGGTTGATCAGACAAACCCTCTCCTAGACAATCAACCCAAACTAGGGTTTGGTATTTCTCAGATCAAAATGGATTTCCAACATCTCCAATGGTCTTCATGCCTCCTCATATGCTTCAAATATTCTCCATGTCATGTTTCAAGCCTCAAAGTCAAGTTTCACAATTGCTCGATGGTTGAAAATCATTGTATTGGACAAAAGTCAATCGTGGTCAACATACACCAAACTTCATGATTTTTGGTAAACATCCTCATTTTGAAGTTACATTCATCATTTGATCAAGGGTTGATCATGATTCATCAAGAAAACTCAAGATTTGCTCAAAAGTTAAACTTTCTAAATTAGGGTTTCTTAGTGAAAAGTCAACCAAACTTTGACTGAGCATAACTTCTTCATACTTTGTCAGAAATTTTTCCACCACCTCTTGTTTTGAAGGAAATTCAATTCTATACAACTTCATGTCTCACAAGAATGTTCAAAAAAAGCTTCATTTGGAAGGTATGGATCAAAACATTACAGGTCCTTTTCAAAGTCAACAAAAAGTCAACTTTTTGTTTTGAAGATATATTGAGCATGGAAACTCCAATTGAGATGAAACCAAAGAGGTTGGTTAGAGGACTCTTAGAGGTTTCCAAAAAGTCCAAGAACACTCAAAAATGTGAAAAATTGAGCAAGATACACCATTCACAAGTTGGGCATTTTTGAACAATTGCACAAAAGGAGATATTGGTCAAAATGCATTTTTTTTCCATATGGGCCTATAATTTTATGATCCAAACTTGATCATGATATTATTTGTGATTCATTGATGCCTGGCCATGACAAATTTCTATTTTATTGATTTATTTTTGAATTTAAAACCATTTAATTCAAAATTAAATTATATAAAATATGAAAATAAGATATTTTTTCAAAAGGAGTGAATTTCTATCAAACTTGAGGTCCAAGATAGCCCATGAAACATGCCAAGTGCTAGCTCTCACATTAAAGAGAAAATCAAATTTTTTCCAAAATTTGATTTTATTTGAAAAATATTTATGGCACATTCATGATCCAATCTTTTTTCCTTCGTTTTGCCCTCTCAATTCACTCTATAAATAGCCAGCAAGATGCACATCAAACAACACGAAACCCTAGCCCTATACACAGCCCTTATTTTGCCAAAAAATTTCTCAAATTGTCAAAATTCGAATTCTAATCTCCAGCCAAGTTCAAGGTGTTTTGAGCTTTCAATCTTGCTCCTGAGGTTCCCAGCAAGCAATCCCAATCCTCACATCAAGCCCAGGCTGCCCAGATCGTGTCCCCAAACTCTCACCGGTTTGAAATCTTTCTCAATTTCGATTTATGTATATCATGCATTGTTAATCGTTTTCATGTGTTTATTTGTATCCAGGGCACGCATTAGGTCACATTAGAACCATTACATGCAAGCTTAGACGTGAGAAAACTGATTTGCCATGGTTAGGGCAATTTAAGCTGTTTCGTTCGAACTGGCCTCTACAGGTCGATTCAGTCGAAACCAACGGCACCATTGAATTCAGAAGGGTCGAAATAGGTGGACTGGGTCTTTCTTTTGCTTTTAATCTTCGTATTTTGCAGGTTTGGGAATCATAGTCATCGGAGAAGACGACCGGAGCTAGGGCTCCAGCGTCGTTGACTTCGTTTGAACCGGCGAGAGCTTGCGTGGTGCGGGGAAGCATCCTGATTCGTCCATTCATAAGTCCTGGGGTCCACACGGCTGACTGAGTTTGAATTCAAATCAGGGACACGCGTACATTTATAAGCCATTGGTTTTATTTTCTAGACACCAAAGACACGTTGGCCCAGTGGTTAAGACGCTGGCTGTAGGAGATTCTCTCAAGGGTCATGAGTTCGAACCACACCAGGACCATTCCTTTTGCAAGTTTGATTTTCATTCATATTTTTCAACTATTTTCATATTTTCTTATTTCTTTTAATATTTTCATCTAATTTAATTTATCTTCCATAATTTTTATCATGTATTAAAAAACACCAAAAATATTTTTCTTTTTTGCATTATTTTCAGAAAAGGTTTATTTAATTTATAAAATTAAAAATATTATTTTTGCATGCATATTTAATTTAATTTCTATTTTACCATTTAAATCACTTTTAATTGTTTTTTAATTATTAAATTAACTCCAAAAAATCCCAAAATATTATTTTAGCATATTAATGTTATTTCCAGCATGAAACATTTTTCTCATTCAAAAATTATTATTTTTACTAACATTTTCCTCTTATTCGATTTTCTCAGATTTTATCTTTCATCCGCTTACGTGTTATCTCGCTTCGACAATTTTTATCGCTTTTCATATTATGTAATTGCCTATGGATGTAATAGTTTAATTAGGACTTTATTTTCCGCACTTTTCAATTATGTATCCGCCATGTAATAGCGTAGGATTTATCTTTCCGCATTTTACTTTTCGCAATTTAATTTCCGCACTTATAAATCGTTAGTAATTAGGCGTGTATGGAAAGATTAAAATCAACATAGCTCACTCTAATTTTAAGATAACATGTATCCGAATCAACAAACTCTTTCACACATGCACCCTATAGGGTAATTCTCTCTGCCTTTACGATTACAAATGGTCAAGTCCTCGAACGAGGGTATCCTAGCACCGCTGCTACAAACATATCATCATAGTCCCTTCGATACAAAGATCATAGACCCACGATGTCGCTATTTATACATGATCTCGCCCTCGATTGTTGCCTCACAAAAAGTGATGATCGTCCTTCGAATGTGCTAGGATACTCCTACAAGTTGCCTTCTATGACCATCCGATGTCCCTTCGAATGTCCCTTCTACATCCAACGAATAGGGTTACCTACCAACTAATGGTATGGATAGCACTATTCTAAAGGAACGTAAAATAACGCGAAAACGACCAATTCTGAGTAGGTAATAAGACTTTTAGTTGCTTGCTCTAAACAAAATACTTTTCACACCTCACACTTTTGTCAAAGTTCAAACTTGTTTTTCAAAACAAAAACATTTCCGAACACTTTGTATACATTCCTACATGAATCATTACAAAGTCAAAGCGAAATGCCTTTTCAAAACATTTTTGTCAAACACACAGAAAGCACTTTTAAAAAGATGATCTAAGAGCAACTAAGATCCCGTAGGTAACTACGGATGAAAAGGGGTGCTAATACCTTCCCTTTTCATAACCTTCTCCCTTACTCAGAATCTAACGAAGGTCTTTTTCTGTACTTTTTACCTTCCCTTAATTGGATAAAAGAAAAGTCGGTGGCGACTCTTGCTATCCGCACATTTGCGATACAAAAAACCTACAAAGTCAGTTCACCGTATTACAGTATCTAGCTACTTTCCCTTTGTTTGGCTAGTTTCTTTTGCATCCATGCATGTAATAAAACTAAAACCTGCTTTTCTTTTTTCCTTTGAAAACAAAACACTTAATAATGGTTTGAACTCCTTTCTCAAGGTAAAAGCAACCAACCAACACAAAAAATTTCACCTTCGTACGCATCTTTTCATTTGTGTTTAAAACCTTTTTCACAAATAAAAAACACAAAACCCACCAAAACAAATGAGCCGAACTACGACACTCTGACTTTCCCATCTCACGAGGGAATACGTAGGCATCTTGTCACGGGGCTCGATCGAGCAAACTTTTTAAATACTTCCTTCTTTTCCCCGTGGTTTCTTTATTTTCTCTTTTCTTCTGCTTGCATTATAGCGATTAAGCATAGATAGATATTACACACCCTTTAGCTAGAAATAGAAAGTGGATACCATAGAGTACTACGGGCGTGTGGGGTGCTAATTCCTTCCCCTCGCGTAACTAACTCCCTTACCTAGATTCTCTTGATCTCTCGGTCATAGGACCGCGATTTCTCCCCTTCAGGTTTACTTGATGTTTTCCTTTCTCCGTCGTGATATAAAAACGTTCGATGGCGACTTCATTGATATAGTTATCGGATGATGTTCAGTCGGGTGGTTTCAGCTGGCGACTTCACTAGGGATAGTTGACCTATTGCTCAAGGCCCAAGAGTTGATCCTAGATTTCTTTTTCATGTCTATTGGGTGTTTATCTACTTACTCTCTTTATCGCATCATCCTTTGTATGCTTTGCATTGCATTCTATGTGGCATATTTACCGCTTTCATATATCCTGTATATTGCTGCTATACTGGTTGATCTCTTGATTTGGGTGGGTGTGAATTGAGGTAAAAGGCTCACTACCCCGGCCAATGACACATAGGCTAGATGGATGTTCATGTCGAGTCTCGCATCCCGTCGTGCGTGTGAGGAGGCATGAAGTACCGAACTTAGACGAGATTCGATTGATGGTGCTTTCGCCCTACACCTTGTTGTGTGGTCAGCGAAGTACTCGATAAAGGATCATCGACTTTGTTTATCATTTGGGACCCCCGCAAGGCCTAGAATCACCTTGTGAGTTGGGGGGATATCATTACTACAAAATCACAGGACTTGTTAATGGTGACTTCGTTATTGATGATGACTTGGTATTTTTTGGTATTTTCTGTGGAATTCCAGTTTGACGCCGAACCTTTGAACCTGTGATATTCGGATTTAGTTTCTACATGATATCTCGATCGGATAGCAAGCTTTAGTCCTTGTTACTTTTGTCCGAGATTTCAGTACAACAGTGGTTTAATATGCAGGAGATATGGTTCCAAAAGAATTGCATTCATAAAAACTCTTAATTTGCATATTTTTAACATGCATATTTGTTTATTTCTAGGATTTCAGACCTTTGAGTCTAGTTGGTGGGTTGTTTTGGAAGATGGATACTGAAAAGAAGAACAATCAAAGACGTCATCCTGTGTACAAGTTTCCCACTCCTGCTCTTGAGAATATCCTCTTACTGGCTAACAAGTCTAAACCGGAGAATGTTGTCACGTTTACCAATGATTATGGAAGAATTCTGACATGGTTGAAATCCCCTTTGACCGAATACCAAAAGGATGGGCTCCAGGCCCTTTTCCAGTTCTATGACCGTGAGTTGAGGTGTTTTGTATTTCCTGATTATTTGTTGATACCTACATTGGAAGAGTACTCTAGCATTCTGGACCTTCCTATTTTGCATCAAGTGCCTTTCCATGCCTCTATGGAAGGACCGACCTACGATCAGATCGCCAGAGCTCTTCATTTGGAAAAATTTATGGTGTCCGCTAACGTTCCAAGCAAGGGTGCCGTGAAAGGCTTTCATTTGGGCTTTTTGCTGCGGGAAGGTAATTCCAGAGTTGCCAAGAGGGATTGGAAGAGCTTCAATGCCATTCTAGCTTGTTTCACATATGGGATGTGCTTATTTTTGAATGAGCCTAAGTTTGTTGACATGAACACCATCTCCATTTTCATCCAGCAGAATCCTGTTCCGACTTTGTTGGGAGACATTTATCATTCCATACAGTCTAGGAGCTTCAAAGGGAGAGGTGGAATTGTAAATTGTTGTGCACCATTGTTATACCATTGGTTTCAAGGTTTTCTTCCTCGAAGCGGTGCTTTCGTTGACGCCCAACATACTATGAGGTGGGTTCCAAGATTGATGGGTCTCACATCTAAGGATATTGGTTGGAGTCGACGCGAGATGTACAAGACCGAGAGCGAGAGGATTATCATCCGTTGCGGAGACTTCCCTAATGTCCCTCTCATGGGCATAAGGGGGGGCATCAATTACAACCCGACTCTCACCTTGAGGCAATTGGGTTATGCTTTGATGGGACCTCCTGATACGAGTTTTGTGCGGGAAACTCTATATTATGATGCACCCGATGCTACCGGGACGATGACTAAGGTTGTTCAAGCATGGAAAGCATCCGTCTTGAAGGAGGACAATATTTCGGCAAGAAAGATCCCACAACCTATGCTTCTTACATTCAGTGGATTAAGGGGGAAAATAGTGATCGTGAGTGGCCTTCCATTACCAGAGTTGTGGCTTTCTATCCTAGAGAGTTAGTTCTAGATTTGGTCTCAAAAGGAGATTATGAGCGAGTGCTCACCCAGAATTGCCTGTTGCTTGAAGAGAAGGAGACGTTAGCAGTGAATTGTCTTGTTGCAACTCAAACAAAGAATCAGTTGGCTCACGAGCTCAAGTATTTCAAAGGGGAAGCATCTGAATCAACCAGGAAGCGGCCTAGGGTTGAGGATTTCTCCATTCCTATAGAGGACCACAAGAAAGCTGTCGTCGGTTTGGAAAAGAAGTACAAGGCCCAAATTGAAGATTTGAATAAGCAAATGCATAATCGTGTTGGCCTACAAATCCGATCCGAGAGAAAGAAGCCCAATTATCCCTTGTTGTCGAGAGTGGGAGCTCAAGATTCAATTGGATGTGCAAACGCCGAGGATTTCCTATGTCCGATTTTAGATTTATGCTTTATTTGTCTTTCATGAAATCACCATCGTGCATGTTGATGGGTTTACTCTTTATTTGCACGGTTTGCAAAACAGTTGTTCGAGTTGCTTGTAAACTTCTTTGATCAAGGTTTAATGACAATTAGTTTTACAGTATCCATTATCTTGTTAAATCCTAAAACTTAAGTCAAAGTGTTAAGAGTCCTGGAAATGTTCAAATATGTCATTACATGCATAACATTACATGCATAACATTCATATATGTACATGCCATGCATAACAGGTTTGGACCGGAGTTCTCATCCTCGACTTCTGCTTTTATTTAGCAGAAAATTGCAAACTTCCACCATTACCCGACTTGGAGCAATGAAAAGGAACAGATGGAACAACTTCAAGAAGAAGTAGCCGCAATGAAAGCGTAGATGGAAGCGTAGATGACTCAGTTCATGGAAGTTATCACTAACATGAATCGAGGACAACAAGAGTTGAGGGCTTTGGTTGAGAGGTCTCATCCAGAAGATGATCGTCGCAATCCGTTTGATGATGCTTCTGTGGGTCAGACACGTGTTGAGCATGAGGCACAAAATGCTGATGTGGGTGTCAACGACCACCTTCGTGGTCTGCGTCTATATCTCAACGGTCGGTTTCCGCCTCCACCACCTACTCCACCTCATGGGCAATATTTATTTGATGACGGGATGCAAAGGCATCGTATTCGGGGTCGTCCTCGTTCCTAGGGCCCAGATTTTGATCAGAATGAAGAAGCTTATTTTGTGAATGGTAGTTAAGTTGACTTTTCGGTTGATGATCACAGGTACCATTTTCTTGAGGAGCGGTTGAAGGCCGTTGAGGGACATAAATTATCGGGTCTGGACTTGTCCGATTTGGGGTTGGAAGCTAGAGTGAGACTTCATCCGAAGTTCAAAGTATTGGTGTTTGACAAGTACAATGGGGAGACTTGTCCCAAAACTCATATCACTGCATATTTCCGCAAGATGGCAGCGTACACTAAAGATGAGAAGTTGCTTATGATTTTTTTCCAAGAGAGTTTGACTGGAGCATCATTAGAATGGTATATGCATCTGGAGAGAAGTCACGTCAAGATGTGGCGTGATCTTGTAAATGCTTTTATTCAACAATACCAATTCAAAATTGATATGGCTCCGAATCGCACACAATTGTTGGGTTTGTCTCAAAAATCGGGGCAAACATTTAAAGAATATGCTCAGAAATGGAGAGAACTCGCTGCTAGAGTTCAGCCACCCATGGTCGAGCGAGAGATGATTGATATGTTCACCAGCACTCTGTCTGGACATTACCATGTTGCATGTAGTACTTCTACAAACTTCACCGAAATGGTCCATTATGGTGAGCGGATTGAAAGCGGGTTGAAGTCTGGTAAAATCTAACATTCTGAGGGAGGAAGTTCCTCCGGTGTTAACAAGGCATACAGCAGCCATCCCAAGAAAGAAAAGGGAGAAGCTAACACTGTATATGGTGGCAGAAGTAAAGCTCAGGTCAATGCAGTGACTATATCTGCTTCTCAACCACAAACTCAGTAGGCACCTCGTCAACAAAATCAAAGGCAACAAGAGAATCGTACTCCCAGGAGGTTTGATGTCGTTCCAATGGGTTATGCTAATTTGTTTGTTCTTCTGAATGATCTCAAGCTGGTAGTGCCAAAACCTGCATTTGCACCTCCTCCTCTAGATAAGCGTCCCAGAAAGTATGATGCAAATGCTAGCTATGAGTTCCATTCTGGAACATTGGGGCATAGCATTGAGAACTGTTACGCATTCAAATGCAGAGTGCAAGACCTTATTGATTCAAAGACCATTGAATTGGAAGCTCAGCTGCAAGCTGCTGGACCAAATGTCACCCAGAACCCGATGTCGCGTCATGGGGTCGTTCAAGCCGTGTTTGAAGATGGGGAGGTCCTTAATCTGATAATGGATGTTGATTTGGTGAAAACACCGCTTCCATTTGTCAAAGAGTACTTGATCAAGATAGGGGTCTTTCCAAGTTGTGGAGCCGTTTATGAGAGGTGTGAACATTGCTTGAATGGTTGTGTGAATCTGAAGGATGGGATTCAATATTTTATTGATGACGGACAGTTGCAATTTGATCGGATCAGAAAGGATAAGAAGATTGAAACACGTGATGTATTTGTGATTACTATCCCTTATTCCCCGATTCTGATATCTGCACCAACAAAACCTGTTCCGTTGGTAATTACTAAACCCGATCCTTTTCCATATGAGTGTGATAGAGCTGTGCCATGGCATTATGGGTCAGATGTTTATTATCATGGTGTGAAACAGGAAGATGCCTCCTCCTCTTCTAAGATGGATGACGTGTTGGACATTTCTAATGCCGATAACATTGCTGGAAGTAGTGGTACAACCCGAAGTGGGCGAGTTTTCTCTAATCCTGCAATACAACTTAATGCAGAAGCTATTGCTAAAGTTAAGGGCAAGCAACCCATGAAACAACCAGAACTGCAAAGTGCCAATCCTGATCTTGAGAAAGATGTAGAGGAAATCATGAAGTTCATCCGTAAAAGTGACTTCCGAGTGATTGATCAGCTTGCTCAGACGCCTGCCAAAATATCTATTCTCTCTTTGCTACGAGATTCAGAAGTACATAGAAATGCTTTGATGAAGTTGTTGAGCGCCGCATTCGTGCCACAAGAGATATTTGTTGGGCAGTTTAAATATGTGTGTGCAAGTATTTCGACCAACAACAGATTGGGGTTTACTGATTGTGATCTTCCGCAGGAGGGTCGAAACCATAACAAGCGTTGCATATTTCCATGGAATGTTGGGGCACTACTTTGTCCCGAGTGTTGGTTGATATCGGTTCCTCGCTCAACGTAACTCCCAAATCAGCATTGATGAAGATTGACTATGGTGGTCTTGAACTCCGGCCTAGTGATCTGATTGTTAAAGAATTTGATGGTTCCGCATTTATCTATTTTTGGAGAATTAGACCTCCCCATCAAAGTCGGCCCGTAGATTTTTGTTACAACATTCTTTGTCATGGACATCCAGCCTGCCTAATGTTGCCTCTTGGACCGTCCATGGATACACAAAGCTGGAGTGGTCACATCTACTCTTCACCGTGCTGAAATACCATATTAAAGGAAAACCATCACAAACAACAAGAAGAATACATTGTGAGCCATCTTGCTTCCTTCCGATATATTGAGGTCGATGGTGAGATTCATGAGACTCCATTTCAAGGCTTTGAAACGGTGCATATGTCAAGACCCTCAATGTATGAATTTGAGAAAGACAAGATGGAATCTTCTATGGCATCTTGGAAGATGCAAAAGTCGTGGTCGAGGTTGGACGCCCGGTTGGGGCCGTGGTGGATGTAGCACCAAATTCAACAAGTTCGGTTGGGCTTTGACCCTGCTCAAGGCCACCGATTCTAAAAGCACCGAACTTGGCTACTCCCGTGAGGTTTTCCAGAGTTGGCATCAATCCCGGACAAACAAATGTTGTGGATGATTCTGATAATGAGTTTGATGTTGACAAATGGATTCGCCCCAGTGTCCCTGGCGTGGAGCTCTACAATTGGACCTCGGAAGACTACGTCCCGGTCATGATGGTCAAAGAGTAATTTTCTTTTGCTTCTGTTATCATGCAATAATTCATGTGCTCTGCCCAAGGCACAATGAATCATATGTAGGGCCACCATGTTTGCATTTGCAACTTTTTATCATGAAATAAAGAGCGTCTTTTCATTCAAATGTTTTGTTCCTTTTCCTTCCATTTTACATCACAATTTTGAAACGCAAAATGGCAATGCTTTATTTTTCTTTTATCATCTTAAAAAGTAAAATAAGCATCAAAATCAATCATGCAGATATAATCCCACACTCCTAATGGATCCCTTTGATAACGACTCTGCTATCACTCTTTATGACTTCGATAATCCGATCAACCAAACCGAAGAAGAAGGTGAGGAAGATTGTGAACACCCTAAAGAGATAGCAAGAATGTTAGAGCAAGAGGAGAAAGTTATCTAACCGCATCAGGAAGAGATTGAGAAAGTGAATCTGGGAAATTCTGATGTGGTTAGAGAGGTTAAAGTCGGGGCCGCCTTAGAAGACAGCGTGTTACTCTGAGAGTATTCAGACGTCTTCGCCTAGTCTTATGAAGACATGCCTGGGTTGAATACTGATATCGTTGTGCACAAGCTGCCTTTGAAAGAATAATGTCCTCCTATTAAGCAGAAACTTCAAAGAACTCATCTTGAGATGTCTAAGAAGATCAAAGAGAAAGTCCAGAAACAGCTTGATGTAGGCTTTTTGAAGGTCATTTCTTATCCTTCATGGGTTGCCAACATTGTTCCTGTTCCCAAGAAAGACGGCAAGGTCAAAATGTGTGTGGATTATAGGGATCTGAGTAGAGCCAGTCCGAAAGATGACTTTCCGCTTACCCATATCGACATATTGGTGGATAATACAGCTCATGCAAAAGTGTTTTCGTTCATGGATGGCTTTTCCGGGTATAATCAGATTAAGATGGCACCGAAAGACATGGCTAAAACGACTTTCATTACCCCATGGGGAACGTTCTGTTACAAAGTGATGTCTTTCGAATTGAAGAATGTTGGGGAAACATACCAGCGTGCAATGGTAACTCTTTTTCATGATATGATTCATAAAGAGATTGAGGTATATGTCGACGACATGATTGCTGAGTCTCAGATCGAAGAGGAGCATCTGGTACACCTACGGAAGTTGTTTGATAGGCTAAGGAAGTTCAGAATGAGGCTGAATCCAAACAAATGTATGTTTGGCGTACGATTTGGCAAGCTGTTAGGCTTTGTTGTAAGTGAAAGAGGCATCGAGGTTGATCCTGCTAAATTAAAAGCAATTCAAGAAATGCCTGAACCAAGAACTAAGAAAGAGGTCCGTGGCTTTCTAGGGAGGTTAAACTACATCTCTAGATTCATCTCTCACATGACTACCACATGCTAGCCTATCTTCAAGTTCCTAAGAAAGGATCAGATGGTCAGGTGGAATGACGATTGTCAAGTCGCATTCAACAAAATAAAGGAGTATCTGCAGGAACCTCCGATTCGCATACCTCTCGTGGAGGGCAGGCCGTTGATCATGTATTTGACAGTGCTCGAAGGCTCAATGGGGTGTGTGTTGGGCCAACATGACGAGTCTGGTCGAAAAGAGCATGCAATATACTACCTAAGGAAAAAGTTTACCGACGGTGAAACAAAATACTCACTTCTCGAGAAAACTTGTTGTGCTTTAGCGTGGGCTGCTCGCCGACTAAGGCAGTATATGTTGACTCACCACAACCTTATTGATATCCAAGACGGATCCGATCAAGTACATATTTGAGAAGCCAGCTTTGACAGGCCGGATCACTAGGAGGCAAATGATCTTAACAGAGTATGACATCCAGTATACTACTCAGAAAGCTATCAAGAGTAGTGTGTTGGTGGATTACGTTGCCCACCAACCTGTGGACGATTATCAGCCAATGAGGTTTGAATTTCCTGATGAGGATATCATGTACATCCGGGATTGTAACGTCCCTAGTCCAAATGAGGGACCCAAACAGGATCCAAATGGTCTTTGGTTTTTGACGGAGCCTGCGTTAGGCAATGGTGTTGGTGCAGTAATCACTACTCCAGACGGTCATCAAATTCCGTTCACAGCTCGAATCTACTTTGATTGCACCAATAACATGGCCGAATATGAGGCTTGAATCTTTGGTATCGAGGCGACGATTGACTTGAGAATTAAGCATCTGAAAGTGTATGGAGACTCTGCACTCGTGATTTTCCAGATTAACGGCGATTGGGAGACCCGTCACCCAAATTTGATTCCTTACCAGGAGCATGTGATGGAGTTGATTCCTTACTTCGAGGAAATCACTTTCGAACACATCTCACGAGAAAAGAACAATATGGCTGATGCTTTGGCCACCCTAGCATCCAAGTTTAAAGTCAAGTGGGATAATGAATTGTCTTCGATAACCATTGAAAGATAGGATGAGCCAGCCTTTTGTTTCGAGATTGAAGCAGAGAAAGATGGAAATCCATGGTTTTATGATGTCAAGAGATGTCTTGAAACTCAAGAGTATCCTGAGGAAGCTTCTGTGACAAATAAGAAGTTCTTGAGAAGATTTTCAGTGAAGTTCTTCCTCAACAATAGTGTGCTATACCGTAGACATTACGACGGGCTGTTGCTCAGATGTGTTGATAAAGATGAAGCTACAAAGATCATCAAGGAGATGCACGAGGGCTCACTCGGAACTCATTCCAGTGGGCACACTATGGCTAAAAAGATCTTGTGAGTTGGGTATTACTGGTCAACCATGGAGGTCGATTGTTTTAATCATGCTCGGGTCTGCTACAAACGCCAAGTATATGCTGACAAGGTGCATGTGCCACCGTCGCCTTTGAATGTTTTAACCTCTCCTTGGCCATTTGCTATGTGGGGAATCGATATGATCGGAAAGATTGAGCCTACAACATCCAACGGACATCGCTTTGTTTTGGTTGCAATAGATTATTTCACCAAGTGGGTTGAAGCAGCATCCTATGCAAGCGTCACCAAGCAGGTGGTTGCCCGGTTTATCAAGCACAATATCACCTACCGTTACGGGATTCCTGACAAGATTATCACTGATAATGGGTCGAATCTTAACAACAAGATGATGAAGGAGCTTTGCGAGTCCTTCAAGATTAAACACCATAATTCGTCCCCATATCGCCCGAAGATGAACGGAGTTGTTGAAGCGGCGAATAAGATCATTAAGAATATTGTGCAAAATATGGTAGTAACCTATTGGTATTGGCATGAGATGTTTCCATTCGCTTTGCATGGTTACATGACTACTGCTCAAACTTCAACAGGGGCAACCCCGTTTTCTCTTGTTTATGGCATGGAAGTCGTCCTTCCAATCGAAGTTCATATTCCTTCATTAAGAATCATGAAAGATGCAGAGCTTAATGAAGATGAGTGGGTGCAAAACTGCTTAGACCAGTTATGCCTCGTTGATGAGAAACGGTTGGCAGTTGTCGATCACGGACAAATTTATCAGCAGAAGATGAAGAGAGCGTATGACAAAAGAGTGCGACCTCAAAACTACCTGCCTGGTGATCTCATGCTAAAGAGAATAATTCTTCCCCAGGGAGACCCTCAGGGCAAGTGGACACCAAATTATGAAGGGTCGTTTGTTGTGAAGAAAGTCTTCTCGGGTTGCGCCATGATGCTCGCAACGATGGACAGAGAAGATTTTCCACTACCTGTGAATGCGGACGTAGTCAAGAGATATTATGCATAGATATGCTTAGTTGATCAACGATCGCACCTTGCGGCAACATCTCGAGCTACTCCGAAGGACAGTGATCAAGCCAATCACCTATTTCGGGAAAAGCAAAGTGATGAGATAGTTGGAGTTATAAAAGTGATAGCAGGGTTGAAACTCGATGAGGATTCATTGTCGCATTGCCATGCGTTTTAGTTTTCCTCTTATTTTTCTTTTGCAATTGCCTCATTTCAGGAATTGCTTCCTATTGTACTTGCCTATTTATAGGCCTACTTTTCAATCAATAAAATGAGTTTTTGCTTGTCTATTAATTTCTTACATTTACTGATTTGTTTGCAAAAGACGTTCAAAGTTTTGTGGTAAAATTTTGCATATATATATAAACATTGTTGGTTTTACCATGATCAGAAACTTTTGAATATTATTCCGAGACTTGAGTGACCTGGATGGCGGGCAGACCTGTCGCATCATGTCAGGGGCACTCCACTAACGCGGTATTTCAGGAATTCTTTCTTGTTGATAGATATCTGGATGCGCTAAGATGGAGATCAGTCAGGACCTTCTCCGATGTTTCCCCAGTTGTGTCTCCCCGGTAAGTCGGTTATTAGACAGAAGCGATCTCCAGGAGCCCATCATCCCCATTGGAGTCCTTTCCTTTCCTCCCCAGTATTGCTCTGGATAAGGATCATTGCCCTACGTCTCATCGATCTCCAGCACGGGTCAGCAATGTCCGTCTCGATGGAAGCTCCCCAGTGGATGTTCATTAAACCTTAGGTGTGCTACATTCCTTTATCCTCTATAGAGATGGTATTTGAACCCTTTGCCTGTGGACGGTCATCCCCAGTGGGTTCGCATTTTATAATATTCCTGGTGTAAGTGCCGGCCTACTTCGATTCTCCCCCAGTTGGAGTTGAAACACGCCTTTCTTGGCATACCCAATGTGTGTGTGTGTCAGTCCTCGTTTTTGCTACTCAGTTTCCTTAGTAAGTCGGCGTATCACTGTCTTCCCTAGCCGAAGTTGTGATGGGTAAAGGTGGAAGATCTTCTTCAGATATCACCTTTATTCTCCAGCGGATCTTTGTCTAGAAGACAAGTCTCCCCTGATGTCATCTCTTTAACAGGTTCACTTGACAAGGTTCGATTGCCTCAATTGATCTTCTTGTTGAATCATCAATTGTACTGTTTGTTTGTGCTCGCTCCTGGAGTCGTTCGATCCGAACCGCACGGTTTAATGACTTGCGCTACCGCTTGTTCGCCTAATGTTTTTGCAAACATGCATCATCGCATATGCATTATTTCCTAGGAAACTCATGCATTTCATAGGATTTTAATCCATGAACGTAATTCTCATCCCCAATGACGTTCTTACCTCATCTTTGAATCCCCACAAAGATCATTTTGTTTGGTGTGTGTTCTGGTCCTTTTTGGAATCCGTTGTGTCCCAGTGTTTCCTGGTGCAATATGTCTATTATCTCTTGATTGGTGTTGAAACTGCCAGTTCTTATCCTGGTGCAACACGTTTTCAGCTTTGAAAGCAAGCCCTACACTTGTTTTCTCTTTTCCGCACAAGAGTTGGTTCGCTACCAATTCTTGAACAGGTCTGAGTAGTACGCTCTTTCCTATGCGCATGATACAGATTACTTTGTAGTGTGTGTGGAGTCTGGTCAGCATTTCCAGTCTTCATTGAAACTTCCAGCACATCCCCTGGTGCAACGTCCCTAGGATAGGTTCCTCCCCTGTACCTTTTCGAGAAAAAAATACACTTGTTTCTCCCTTCAGAGTACAGCATTCTGAGTCAGTAAAGTCTAATCGGCACTTTCAAGTCTTCGCATCACAAATTCGTCCAGTCATCTCCTGGCGTAATGTGGTTAGTCTGGTCAGTGTATCTAGTCTTTACTTCCACTAGCATGTCAGCTCTCCCCTGGCATTGTGGGTCGTTTTTTGAGAACAAGAATACTCTTGTTTCTCTTCTTCGTAAAGCCTAATCAGCGTTTTCCGATCTTTGCATCACGATTGTCCAGTCGTCTTCTGGCATAAAGTGGTTAGTCTGGTCAGTGTATCTAGTCTTTACTTCCACTAGCATGTCAGCTCTCCCCTGGCATTGTGGGTCATTTTTTGAGAACAAGAACGCTCTTGTTTCTCTTCTTCGTAAAGCCTAATCGGCATTTTCTAGTCTTTGCATCACAATTGTCCAGTCATCTTCTGGCATAAAGTGGTTAGTCTGGTTAGCGTATCTAGTCTTTATTTCCGCTTGCATGTCAGCTCTCCCCTGACATTGTGGATTGAATTGCAGAGGCCAATTTTCTTTGGGTCGTATACACCCGCACTGCCTCGAGAATATAGCTTATTATGTGCTTCTTCTTGTTGTGATGTAGTTAAGCTCTGGTGCAACATATTCTTTCTCCAGTGAGGATCTTGGAATTCAAAGCGTAAATTTTCGAGCCCATTTTGGTATTCAATCACCTCACACCTTGTCGCTCGGAAGGCAGACGCCAACCTTGCTCTCAAGCTTGAGGATGATTGAATAGGGGCAGCTGTTGTACCCCAAAATTTACCCTCTTCTTTTCCGCATTTCTGGCTTATAATTCAATTGCATAAAATATACATGTAGTCGCATGCATGGAATTCGTCATGAGGTTACCAAGTTCAAGTAATCTGAAATGGAAAAACAAAAGAGGGTTTACTCGCTTATTTCTCAATAAGGCAGATTCTAGGTTTTCAGCGCTTTTTGGGCACTCCAGAAGGCGTATATCCCATCTCGTTGGGTATTTTCTGACGATTTTAGACTGGCATTTCACTCTCGTTATTATCTACAACTTTCGTTTCAAAGCCGAAAGCAGACCTTGTGAGGAAGATCTCCAAAGAAATTGATTTCTCTAATGGATTAAGTTGAACTTTAGTGCTGAACCGCACGCTCTGCCCACTAAATAGTCTCTATCTCCTAGCTGGAAACTCAAAATTAAGCGAGACCAATTTCTAAAATTCCGTATCGAAACCCTCTACAACTTTCATTTGCAACTTAAGAGCTACTTCCTCACCGATCAATACCAGAATTTTGTTCTTTGAAGTTGATTTTGAGCTGAACCGAGCAATATTCATCTGATACGCGAAGTTTGAAAAATCACATCTTGCTCGATTTTCATCAAAACGAGATGGGACCAGTGCCAAAAGTTCACAAATTTCGTTAGCTTCGATTGTCTCAGCAATGTTCGTTCACAAATTCTGACAAGAAGACCCTCGTTCGAGGCATTATCTCGGAAGAGCGCAAATAAAATTCTGCATGAGTCAGTTGTCTAAAAATTATGCTGAAACTTCAAAAATTTGTACTTTCTTGACCGTTCACCCAATCAAGTCGAAATTTTGATTCAAGCAAGCAAAATCGCATTCCAGACACTTTTCATTTACATTCAGACTTCAAATTCTGCACGGATTTGGCTATTTCGAATTAATTACGGAAATTATTCAGATAATCATGATTTAGGCTTGATTATGGTTCTTAGGCCCAACTCTTAGAACTATAAATAGATTTTCTCTTCACAAATCAAGGGGGAACACAATCAATTGCTTAATTTTCACTATCAATCTCACTCTAATTCTCTCAAATCCAAAGCAAAAACTCGAGAACAAAGTTCAAACTGCAACTTTCCCTCCAAGCAACCACCACATGCCGCCACCGGACCTTCAGCTGACACCTGTCTCAGCCACAAACCGCGCTAAGCGCGCCCTGCGACTTCTGTTTTTCTATCATCTCATTTTCTCTTATTGAATCTCAATCTTCTTCTCCTTCTTCTGCACGAATTTGACATGGAATGAATTGTTGCATCTTGATTCCTCTTTAATTTCAAGATTCAAGGATTTCTCCTTCATCTTCTCCAATCCTCCATTGAAGATTTCAAGTTTTCCTCAAGAACTTAAGGTTAATTCCGAAGATTATCACCAATTCATTGTTGATTTGGTATTTTCTTTGAAGAGAACAAGGAATTCCTCATCAATTTGATTCAAAGTTCAAGTTCAAGTAAGTGTTAGGTTCAATTAAGCACTTATTTTAAGTTGTTATTGACTTTCAGCTTTTCATGAAATTGAATACGGAAATTGCATGCAAATTCGATGTAGATTCTGATTCTTGAATTTGTACTCTTGAATCCTTTGATTTGAATTAGATTTTGCGACCTTATTTGTGTCAGAGTGAGAATTTTTGTACATAGCATGCATATACTCATGTGCATTTGTATATTCCTTGCATATAAGTCACAAATTCATGCATCTTGCATCGTCTATCACATGCTCATGCATTAGACAACATTTATCTTGGTTGATTTACATTGATTCATGATGACTGAGGCACGCTTGCATCCGCGCCGACATGTAGATATTCGAGCATCTCGATCACTAGGCGCACAATGCATTGTACATGAGTCCATTGCATATGCATTCCAAGTGTTTGTGTTAATGCATAACCTAGATTTGAATGAAAACTTCTAATACCTCTAGATAGCATGACTTGCTTGCATTATTCTTTTACACATGAACATTAGGATTGTTATTGTAACTCGCATCCTTAGCATGTTCATGCATTGATTATCATCATACAAACATTAGGATTGTTATTGTAACTTACATCCTTAGCATGTTCATGCATTGATTGTCCTCATATGAACATTAGGATTGTTATGGAAACTCGCATCCTTGGCATGTTCATACATCAATTAGCACGCATGAGCATTGGGATTGTTATCGTAACTCGTATCCTTGGCATGTTCATGCATTGTTTACCCTCACATGAACGTTAAAATTATGAATTTCATTTACATTCTTAGCACGTTCACGCATTGATCCAACATTTGACACTAGAATGGTGAACTTCCCTTGTACTCTTGGTATGCTCGTGTATTGTAACCTTGTACATGAATGTTTGAATTATAGAATCCGCTCGCGCTCCAAATATGTCCATTCATTACAACCTTGCATACGAACATTGGATTTATCATTTCGGTTTGCATTCCTTGCATGTTCAAGCATGCGCTCTTCATCTATGAACATTGGATTTATCGTTTCGATTTGCATTTCTTGCATGTTCATGCATGTGCTCTTCGTCTATGAACATTGGATTTATCGTTTCGATTTGCATTGCATGTTCATGCATGTGCTCTTCATCGATGAACATTGGATTTATCATTTCGATCTACATTCCTCGCATGATCATGCATGTACCCTTCATCCATGAACATTGGATTTATCGAGTCGATTTGCACCCCTCGCATGTTCATTTGAATTTTATCTTCTATGGGACTGTGGCCTAACTGTATGGATTGACTTTCGGCATGAGAACATCATAAACAGGTGATCTCGATCAGAAACAACATTTTTGCAGGTTGCAGACCGCGCTTAGCGCCACCAGGAGCGCGCTATGCGCCAAACTCACTGACTTTTATTTTGCAGGTCCCGCTTAGCGCGGTCCAGAGCAGGCTAAGTGCGGTGACCTCTGTTTGGGTCGTGCTTAGCGCGGTATAGCAGGCTTAGCGCGACCTGTGCTGGTGTATTTTTCTGTTCTTTCTTGATTCTTACAGCAAACAGCAAGCAATTTAGTCATGCCTAGCTGCTGTTTGAGCTCTATTTGATGCAGGGACTTGTGTTGCATATGCATACGACACGTTTCTCCGATGTTTGTATACCCGCGTATACATTCTTTTTGCTTGATTTTTGGGTTAAACTCCCTTCTTGCAGGTGTTTTGTGTTTGTACACCCACGTGTACATCCCTCCTATCTTGCTTTGTTCGGTCTAATTTTGTTCTTGCAGGCATTATCACTTCGGATGCGTATCGACGCGTACTCCGCTTGCTTTGATGCTTTGAACCATTCTCACTGGTTTACTCTTGTTGCATGGCTGCAGTACTTGATGTTTTCTGTAGTATTTCTTTAGCTCGCAGTGCTCTTCGGATTCTATATTCGTTTGGTAGTTTCTATATCATTTATCGCATTCTCTTACAGCTTTCCTAGATATCATGAGAAGTAGGGTTTCACAGCTTTCTTTTGCCATGAGAAGTAGGAATAGAGATGCATGATGGGGCTTCTGAGTTGAGCATGTTCGTGAACCCTCCGTTTATTTAAAGACCCGCTAGGGCAATTCTATTGTGGATTGTGCTTGCTTGTTTGGTTTTCCTGTGTTTGCTCTTGCTAGGATAGGTTCTCGAGCCCAGACATTAGGATTTGCATTCTTTGCATGTCAACATAGGTAGAGATTCCCTTACATCCTCAATCATAGTTTCGACCTTCGCATGTCAACATTAGGGTTAGTACCTAGCTAGTTTCCCTTTGTTTGGCTAGTTTCTTTTGCAGCCATGCATGTAATAAAACTAAAACTTGTTTTTCTTTTTTCCTTTGAAAACCAAACACTTAATAATGGGTTGAACTCCTTTCTCAAGGTAAAAACAACCGACCAACACAAAAAATTTCGCCTTCGTGCGCATCTTTTCATTTGTGTTTAAAACTTTTTTCACAAATAAAAAACACAAAACCCTCCAAAACCAATGAGTCAAACTACGGCGCTCTGACTTTCCCATTGCACGCGGGAATACGTAGGCATCTTGTCATGGGGCTCGATCGAGCAAACTTTGTAAATACTTCCTTCTTCCCCCCTGCTTTTATTTTCTTTTCTTCGATGCATTGTAGTGATTAAGCATAGATAGATATTACACACCCTTTAGCTAGAAATAGAAAGTGGATATCGTAGAGTACTACAGGCGTGTGGGGTGATAATCCCTTCCCCTCGCGTAACTAACTCCCTTACCTAGATTCTTTTGATCTCTCAGCCATAGGACCGCGATTTCTTCCCTTCAGGTTTACTTGATGTTTTCCTTTCTCCATCGCGAGATAAAAACGTTCGATGGGGACTTTATTGATATAGTTATCGAATGATGTTCAGTCGGGTGGTTTCACCTTGGGGTCGTTAGGATGGGTCCCGTCGGTCAGATATTTATAAACGGGCATCATTCAGGAGGTTCCCTCTTTGATGACGAGTATGTCATGGCCGGGACGACTTTTCTCGATGCTCGATCAAGGGAGTATTTCCTGGATTACTGATTTGTTCCCTCCTTTAGTCCTCGTGCTAGCGAGGTTGGACGAGACATCTTCTCGAGCGTTGTGTTCTCGAGGGATATGTTGTATCTCAACTGAAGTGAACTTTTTCAAGTGGTTTTGGACGAGGGTCCAATACACGGTCAGTTGGTCGTTTTTGACCTGATATTCTCCTCGAACTTGAGAGGCTACGAGTTGTGAATCTGTGAGGATTTTGACTTCTTTTTCTCCCATATCCTCGAAAAGGCAGAGGTCGGCGAGGAAACATTTGTACTCAAATTGATTGTAGGAAGTAGGGAATGATACGGCGAGGGATACTTCGATGACGATCCCTTCTCCGTTTTCCAGAATTATGCCTGTTCCGCTTCCTGATGAGCTAGAGGCACCGTCGGCGAATAAAGTCCATTTGTTGGTTCCTTCTTGGGATGTCAGGAAAGTCATTTCTTCCACGAAGTCCTCCAGGACTTGTGCTTTGAGGGCTTTCTTGTTTTCGTACTGATGTCAAATTCGGATAATTCCAACGATCATTTGAACATTCTACCGGCCATGTCTGGTCAACCTAATGGCTATTTGATGGGCTGGTGCGTTCGAACTATGACGGTGTGTGCCAAGAAATAGTGGCGAAGTCGTCTCGCGGTGTTGACTAGAACGAGGGAAATTTTCTCAATTTGTTGGTATCTCAATTTGGGCCCTTGTAAGGCCTTACTCATGAAATAGATAGGTTTATGCCCTTCTCGTGTTTCTCAGATGAGTGCGATGCTAACGGACTCAGCAGTCATGGCCAAATATATATATAATATCTCCTCTTTATCAGGTTGAGATAACACGGACGGTTGGGATAGGGTTTGCTTGAGATGAATTAAGGTCTGCTTGCATTCCTCAGTCAAGTCGAACACAACCTCCTTTTTTAGTAGTTTCAAGAATGGGAGTGCGTGTTGGGCCAATCTTGCGACGAATCGAGATAACGAGGTCATTATCCCATTGAGGACTTGAATGGATTTTTTGGACTTCGGAGTGGAAAATTCTGAGAATGCCCGACATTTGTTGGGATTAGCCTCTATCCCACGTTCGATGAGATAGAAGTCGAGGAACTTACCCGCCTGGAATCCGAAGGTGCACTTTTTGAGGTTGAACCTCATTTTGACTCTTCTGGCTTGATCGAGGACCTTCCTGAGGCTCAGGGAATGATCGAACTCCTCTTGGGACTTCACGATCATGTCGTCCTTGTACACCTCAAGCATGTCTCTGATTTCTCCTTTAAAGACTTTATTCATCATTCTATGGTATGTTGCACCGACGTTTTTCAAATCGAAGGGCATCACGTTGTAGTGATAGTTGCCCGATTCGGTCATGAAGGCCGTATAAATTTTTTCTGTTTTAGCCATTGGAATTTGATTATAGCCCGAATAGGCATCCATGAACGAAAGCAATTTAAAACCTACAGAGTTATCAACGAGTTTATCGATGTCGGGCAGGGGGTAGGCGTCTTTTGGACATGCCTTAATAAGATCAGAGTAATCAATGCACATGCTCCATTTTCTATTATTCTTTTTCAAAAGTACAGGGTTAGATAGCCACGTAGTATATTGGGCTTCCGATACAAAATTGGCCTCTAGAAAGTCCCTAACAGCTTGTTCGGCAGCCTCGATTTTTTCCGGGGACTACTTTCGTCTGTGCTGTGCTACAGCCTTAAGGGCAAGATCAATGGTAAGGTGGTGACATGCGACCTCGGGGTCGAGACCAAGAATTTCATCTGCACTCCAGGAGAAGAGGTCGGCGTTATCCTTCAAGCATGCTTTGAGCTGGTCTCGAGCCAACTCTGGGAGATCTGTTCCGATCTTGACTACTTTGATGGGGTCGTCACCGAGTGGAACGAGCTCGAAATCCTCGTCTGGGATTGGACATATGTGTTGCTCTGAGGATCCTCCTGAGCTATTGGAAGTGGGTGAATCTTCTTCGGCCATAGGGGCTTTTCCTTTCCTCCTTTTCTCGATTAAGGCCTCCGGCTCCAGACGGTTGTCGAGGTCGATGGCATCGACTCGAGGGAGGGGTTCAGGTTTGTGAGAGCTTTCTGGAAGGTCGACTCTGCCTTTGGTATGGGGTTGGAGGTTGATGGAGTCTAGGCCCTTTGTTGATGCCTCAAAACATCTTCGGTCTGCTTGGATATCTCCGTGCAACGTTGCCACCTTCCCGCATGTTGTATAATATTTCATCTTCAAGTGTACCGTGGATGGTACAACAATCAGCTCGGTGAGTGTGGGCCGACCGAAGATACATTGGTACAGAGATGGGCAGTCAACGACCAAAAACTGTGTTTTGATTGACGTACCGGTCTCTCCGGCACCAAAAGTTACAATCAGCTCGACATACCCCCACGGCTTTGCTGTGGAGCCGTTGAATCCCCGCAGATCTGAGCCGAGGTAGGGAGTCAGGTGCGTCTCGTTGAGTTGTAACGTCCTGAAGAGTTGAGTGTACATGATATCATCCGAACTTCCCTGGTCGACTAATATACGCCTGACGTCGAAGTTAGTCATTCGAGCACGCACGAGAAGAGAGATATTTGCGTTGGGGGCGCCCCCAGGTAGCTCCTCCTTGTAGAAGGCTAATGGATGAGACCTGTGTTAAGGACCAAATTGTAGTTATTTTGTACATGATTTTGTGGTCCTTAACAATGCCTTTTTAATTAATTAGTAGTATTTATTCTAGTATTTTGGTTTAATTATGTTTTTATTTAGTTCTTGTTTATAATACATTATTTAACTTAGTTTACTTTTAAATTGTAGGTTTTTATTGATTAATTCTCTCAAGCTTGGATTCAAGGACACTTGAAGAGCTCTTGGGATGATTCTTTTTGAAGAAATTTTGGATGAAGAAGCATGCTTCAGGTCGCGCTCAGCGCGGTTGCAGCATGAGCGCGCTTAGTGCGAATAACCGGGCTTAGCGCGGTCTGTGAAATTTAGAAAAAGGACAGACCCATGCTTTCACCTTTTTGGCCACCAACTCCATCATTTCCAGCTGGCTTTTGGTGTGTAAAGTGGTGGAACATCACTTCTTCATCATTATCATTCATTATTGTAAAATTAGGGATAGAATTAGAAGGAAAAACATAGTTCTTCCTCTTGATTCTTCAATGTTCATCATCTCCTCCAACAATCTTGTGAACAAAGAAACCATGGAAATGAGTAGCTAAGTTCTTTTTGTGTCAAGATTAGAGGTAGTTGATCTAACTAGTATGTATTTCTTTTAATCCATTTGTGTATGAACATGGTTGATGATTAATATAGTTGAATATCTTTGTTCTTCATCTTTTTATGGTTTGAATCTTGTTTGAAAAAGGATGCTTCAAAGTAGACCTAGGATATTCATCCACTAATGAACAAATGCTATGAATAGATTTGTGTATTAGTGTTTACAAGTATTGAGCTTAATGTTTATCATGTCAATAGTTGTGGTGAGAAATCATTCAAGGATTAACATGATAAAACTCACAATCTTGGTGAGAAATCAACAAGATTGAGAGGATATGTATTTATAGAAATCATCAAACTAGTTCATCACTTGATTAATAGAATGCATATGAAATTAGGTCAATGAAACTAATCTTGACATGCTTCCATCAATTGAAAACAAACTTCAACTCTCTTGAATCCAAACCATAACTCTCTTTTGAAAAGACTATTTTAGTTATTTGCTTGGAAATTCATGATACTAGTAGCTTAGAAAACAAACCCTTTGGTTACTTAAATCTTAAAATACGCTTTTCTATTGAAAGACTACAATATACACCAATCCCTGTGGATACAATAAATAGAAATACTTGATTCGTCGGATATTCCTACAACAAAATGGCGTCGTTGCCGGGGATTGGCGTTTGATATTGCTAGTATCGCAATAGTTGTGTGTTTTAAGATATTTTTCTACTAATCTCTCTCTTTGTTTCTTTTGTGTGGCTAGAATTTTTCAGGAATTAGTTTATGCGAGGAAGTGTTCCGGCCGATCAACTCCTTTTCGATCCCGAAATTGAAAGGACGACAAGAAGACTTAATAGTAGTGCTAAACAAAGGAAAAGACTAGCTAGGCAAAGGCAAGAAAGAGGAAAATCATCTACTTCTTCTACACCACCCGTGTTAGGAGAGGTCATTATGGCGGAGGATCAACCACCACCACCACCACCACCGAGGGGGCCTTGTGTAAATAGCCCTCGTCACACCGCTCAATTTGCTCACCAAGCAAATGCAAGTTTCACGGAGATGAAGACGGGCTTGCTCAAACTTCTTTATGCAAGTCCTTTTAATGGTCATGACCATGAAGATCCTTACACCCACCTTACTAAGTTCTATGAGATCGCGGGTGCGGCCGGAGCTCCGGAAGACCAAGAGGAGCAATACTTTCAAAGGCTTTTCCCTCATTCTTTAGTGGGGAAAGCAAAGGATTGGTATCTAGACCAACTACAAGAGACAATGACAAATTGGGAATGTGTTGGAGGAAAAATTCCTTGAAAGATTTTTCCCTCAATCACGATTCATGGAGGCAAAAACCGCGATTTCGGTATTTTCACAAGGAGTTAACGAGCCTTTGAATAGGGCTTAGGAAAGGTATAAGTCCATGCTTAGGAAGTGTCCTAGCCATGGTTTTGACGAGCTCACCCAAATTCATATCTTCCGAAATGGTCTCCAACCTCAACACAAATTGTTGTTGGATGCTACGGCGGGAGGATCTTTAATGGCAAAAAACACCATATGAAGCAATTCAAATAATTGAGAAGATGGGGAGGAATGACCACCAAACTCAACATGATCAAGGAGGTGCGCAAGTAAAAATGGGAGTTCTTGAAATTGGCTCTAGTCACGAAGCACTTGTAGCGCAAAACAAATTGTTTGCGAAACAAGTTGAAGAATTGACAAAACAAATGGCAAGGCTTCCTCAACAAATCATGGAGATCCAAGGATCATCTAGCAAGCAAACTCAACAAATTTCTTGTTGTGAATTGTGTAAGGGGGATCACAAGACGGGATTTTGTCCTCCGGAAAATGAAGAAGCAAATTATATGGCCAACCAAGGGCAAGGATACAAACAACGAGCTCCTTATCCTTATCAAAATCAAGGCCAAGGTTACCAACAAAGAGGTAACCAAGGTTATCAAGGCGGGTGGAGACAAGACAACAACAATCAAGCTAGACAAAATCCGTACCAAACTCAAAATCAAAATCAAGCTCAACCTCAAAATCAACCTCAAAATCAAGCAAGATCTTCCAACATTCAAGACACTCTAGCTCAATTCATGCAAGCTTCTATGAAAAACGAAAAGAGCACGGAGGCATCTATCAAGAATTTGGAAACTCAAATGGGGCAATTAGCAAAGCAAATTTCCGATCAAAGTGCTTTGACCTCATTTTCTCCAACTACTCAATTAAATCCTAAGGAGCATTGCAAAGCTATTACAACTAGGAGTGGTAGAGTTTGTGATGAGAAAAAGAAAGTTGTTGAAAAGAAAAAGAAAGTAGTGGAGAGAAAAGATCAAGTGGAGAAGAATGAAGAAGTAGTAGTGGAGGAGGTTGTCGTTGAAAAAGATGATGAGGTTGTAGTTGGAAAAAATAATGATGTTGATGTGGGGGGTGATTTAGTTGAAAATGATGTTGTAGTCGAAAATGAAAATGATGATGGTGTAGTTGAAAAGGAGAAAGTGGAGGAAAAGAAGAAGAAAATGAGAAAGGGAAAGGAGAAGGAAGTCACTCTACCTTTAAGAAACTTACCTTATCCTCATCTTCCCTCTAAAAAGGATGATGCTAAGCACTATGCTCGGTTTATGGATATTTTTAAGCAATTGCAAATTAATATTCTATTCACCGAGGCATTAGAGCAAATGCCGAAATATGAAAAATTCATGAAGGACATATTGACAAAAAAGAAGCGGTACACGGATCAAGAAACTATAATGGTTGATGCAAGTTGTAGTGCGATAATTCAACGCACTATTCCAAAAAAAGAAAGTGATACGGGGCGTGTAACCTTGCCCGTTACCATTGGGGATGTCTATATCGGCAAAGGATTAATTGACTTGGGATCAAGTATCAATTTGATTCCATTATCCATTGTAAAGAGGTTGGGGGATATCGAATTTAAGTCTACAAAAATGACGTTGTAATTGGCGGACAAGTCTATTACTCGCCCGCATGGTGTAGCTTTAGGCTTGTTGGTGAAAGTGGACAAATTCTTTTTCCCGGTTGACTTTGTTGTGATATATATGGAGGAAGATGTGGATGCACCTCTAATTCTAGGCCGTCCATTCATGAAGACGGCTAGAATGATGATTGACATTGATGACGGTTTAATGAAGGTGAGGGTTCAAGATGAAGAAATTTGCTTTAATCTTTTTGAAGCAATGAAGCATCCAATTGATAAGAAAGATTGTTTCAAAATTGATGCTATCGAGGAAGCAACCCAAGAAGTGAATGATGATGATGATAGGCGGGATCTTGAGGAGTGTTTAGAAGGAATGGAGATTTCCAAGGAAATGCACCCATGGGGGGAAGAAGTGGAAATTTTGAAAAATGATCCAAAAGACGAAGAGGCAAAACTTGAGTTGAAAGCACTACCATCTCACTTGAAGTATGTGTTTCTTGAGGAGGGAGGTAAGAAACTCGTAATCATTAGTAATAAATTATCGGAGAAGGAGGAGGGAAGCTTAATTCAAGTTTTGAAATCTAACAAAAAGCCAATTGGTTGGGTCTTAGCCGATTTGAAAGGCATAAGCCCGGCCTATTGTATGCATAACATCATGATGGAGGAAGAGTACAAACCGGTATCCCAACTTCAGAGGCGTTTGAATCCGGTGATGAAGGAAGTAGTTCGAAAAGAAGTGGTGAAGATGTTAGAAGCGGGAATGATTTGTCCGATCTCGGATAGTACTTGGGTGAGTCCGGTGCATGTAGTTCCAAAAAAAGGAGGGTTGACGGTTGTGCCGAATGATAAGGATGAATTACTGCCAACAAGAAAAGTAACGGGATGGAGAATGTGCATTGACTATCGAAGGCTTAACAAAGCAACAAGAAAGGATCACTTTCCTCTTCCGTTCATGGACCAAATGTTGGAAAGACTCGCGCGGGTCAACAATATTATTGCTTCTTGGATGGTTACTCGGGGTACAATCAAATATCGGTGAATCCGGAAGATCACGAGAAAACGGCTTTCACATGTCCTTTTGGAATATTCGCGTATAGACGTATGCCTTTAGGCTTATATAATGCGCTGGCAACATTCCAAAGATGCATGCAAGCCATATTTGCCGATTTGATTGAGAAAACGATTGAAGTTTTTATGGATGATTTCTCCGTCTTTGGGAGCGTCATTTGAATTGTGCTTGGAAAATTTAAACACCGTCTTGAAGAGGTGTGTGGATACGAATTTGGTCTTGAATTGGGAAAAATGCAATTTCATGGTGACCGAGGGAATTGTCCTTGGCCACAAAATATCTTCAAGAGGAATCGAGGTCGATAAAGCAAAGATTGATGTGATCGAGACGCTTCCCCCACCTACCAATGGCAAAGGCATTCGGAGCTTTCTAGGACATGCGGGTTTCTATCGAAGGTTCATCAAAGACTTCTCAAAGATAGCAAAGCCCTTGAGCAACTTGCTCAACAAAGATAAGTCCTTCTTATTTGATAGAGATTATTTAATGGCTTTTGAAAAATTGAAAGAAAGTTTGATAAATGCACCCATAATCACCGCGCCTAATTGGAAACTTGATTTCGAATTGATGTGTGACGCAAGTGATTATGCGGTGGGAGTCGTGCTTGGCCAAAGGAAGAACAAAATTTTCCATGATATTCATTATGCGAGCAAAGTTTTGAATGATGCTCAAATTAATTACGCAACAACCGAAAAAGAGTTGCTCGCAATAGTTTATGCATTGGAAAAATTTCGTCCTTATCTTATTGGTTCAAAAGTAGTGGTTTTCACGGATCATTCCGCGATTAAATATTTGCTTACAAACCGGACTCTAAACAAAGGTTAATCCGATGGATTCTTCTCTTACAAGAATTTGATTTGGAAGTACGAGATAAAAAGGGTTTGGAGAATTTGGTAGCGGATCATTTATCTCGCCTAGTGAACGTGAAAATTACTGATAAAGAGAAGGAAGTGAAGGAGGAGTTCCCGGATGAAAAGTTGTTTGCAATCCAAGAGCGGTCGTGGTTTGCCGACATGGCAAATTACAAAGCCGCGGGATTAATGCCGGAGGATTTAACACGGAATTAAAAGCGAAAATTCTTGGCCGATGCCAAGTATTATGTTTGGGAAGAACCTTATGTTTTTAGGTTGAGTATTGATGGGTTGTTAAGAAGGTGTGTGTCTAATGAGGAAGCGAAAGACATTCTCCGGCATTGTCACAATTCCCCTTGTGGGGGACATTACAATGGATTGCGAACGGCCACCAAAGTCCTACAATCGGGATTTTATTGGCCTTCGCTATTTAAGGATGCTTATGCTCATGCTAAGTGTTGTGATAAATGCCAAAGAAGTGGCGGTATAGGCAAGAGGGATTAGATGCCTTTGAATAATATGTTGGAAGTCAAGGTGTTTGATTGTTGGGGAATTGATTTTGTTGGTCCATTTCCGTCATCGTTTTCTAATGAATACATTCTTGTGGCTGTTGATTATGTGTCTAAGTGGGTGGAGGCCATTGCTTCACCGAAGGCCGACGCCAAAACCGTTATAAAATTTTTAAAGAAAAACATTTTTTCTCGGTTTGGTGTGCCTTGGGTGTTAATTAGTGATGGCGGTTCGCATTTTTGCAATACACTGTTACAAAAACTTTTGAAACAATATGGTGTAAAGCATAAGGTGACAACTCCCTATCACCCGTAAGCGAATGGTTAAGCCGAAGTGTCAAACAGGGAAATTAAAAAGATTTTGGAAAAAATTGTCTCGGGTTCTCGAAAGGATTGGTCACAAAAATTGGATGAAGCTTTATGGGCGTATCGAACCGCCTATAAAGCTCCTATTGAACTAACCCCGTTTCAGGTTGTTTATGGCAAGACTTGTCACCTCCCTGTGGAGATGGAACACAAAGCTTTATGGGCTCTCCGATTCTTGAATTTCGATCCTTCTTTGGCGGGTGATAAGAGGAAAGTGCAACTCGTGCAATTGGATGAAATGCGAGATGGAGCGTACCATTCCAATCGGAAGTACAAGGCAAAAGTGAAAGTTTCTCATGACAAAAAGATCAAGCATAAGGAATTTCGACCGGGGAAAAGTGTCCTCTTGTTTAATTCCCGGATGAGACTTTTTCCGGGAAAACTTAAGACAAAGTGGTCCGGTCCTTTTCTAATCAAGGACGTGAAAGACTATGGTGCCGTTGTTTTGCAAGACCCCGAGGGAAAGAGTGAATGGACTATGAATGGGCAGCGTTTGAAACGGTATGTTGGCGGAGAGGTGAGCCGCAATATTGCCGCATCCTACTTTGATGATCTTTTATCATCCTGAACCGTCGAGCTCTACCGACGTTAAACAAAGCGCTTGTTGGGAGGCACCCCAACATTGTAAGTATTTATGTTGCACTCATTTTGACATGTCTCATAAGTTATTTTTCTGTTTTTCTCAAAAATTTCAAATTCTGCAGGTCGCGCTTAGCGTGCATTCTAACCCAAATTCCAGAACATTTCACGCTTAGCGCGGTCTGCGTGTTTTTAAAAAAAATATTTTTCAAAAAATCGGTTTTCTAGGCCCAGCTTGTGGCCTGGGTTATATTTAAATAAACTAGGGTTTATTTCAACCCTTTTCACTCTTCCCTCTTCACTTTTCACTCTCTCAAAGAAAATTCAAAAACCCCAACCCCAAATCAACAAATTCTTGCGAATTCCGTGTTTCAATCATCAACCCAAGCATCTAGGTATGGTTTTCTATTGTTTTCCCTTTTCAATTTCGTTATTTTCTGCTGTTTAGGTTAGAATTTAGAAACCTAGGTTTTCAAATTTAGGATTTTTCTTTTAGAATTAGGATGTTTAGATTGTAGAGAATGCTTAGATTAGGATTTTCGTTCCTATTAGGCTTGTTATCTTTGAGGAAATTCTGTTTTTACAGAAGAATTTTTCAGAAAATCGCAGAGCGCGTTTAGCGCGCTTAGCACGGTCTGCAGAATTCTGGAAAAAAATATATGTTGTGTTTTTGCATTGTTTGTTGAGTCTTGATGCTTTGGTTGATTGATTTCTACTGCTGTTTGCATGATTTATCTCTAACGGGCATCTCGGTGTCACTTTTCTTTGATTTTTGTGTTGTTTTCAGATGGCTCCTAAACGACAGCGCGTTTCTTTCGTCAGGGCTGGATCCTCTCGATCCACTCCCTTTGATGGTGATCGGTTCTTGGGGCCTGCTCAAGAGGCACGATATAAAGAGCTTGAGGAGCGCAACATATGGACTGAGAGAATCATCCGGCTCCGAGATCATGGCCATTACCATACCCCTGATGTTATCCTGGATAACTATGGTTTGGGCGTTCTGTGTGAGCCCCAGACCAAAGTTAATGTTGAGCTGGTCCGGGAATTTTATGCTAATGCCATTCCTACGGAGGGGCGAGATTTCCCCGTTTACTTCTGTTGTGAGAGGCAAGTTGGTATCCTTCTCTCGTTCTGCTATCAACAACTACCTGGGCATTAATTGGACAGCCCCAGAGGATGAGGTGGATGTTTACCATGACCACCTGGCTCGTGGTAATTGGGACCATGACATGTTGCGGAGGAAGCTGTGTTTATCCGGGCACTCCTATGAGCTTAACAGGGCTGGCCAACTGTGATACGGTGAACTGACTTTGTAGGATTTTTGTATCCAAATGTGCGGATAGCAAGAGTCGCCACCGACTTTTATTTTTATCCAATTAAGGGAAGGTAAAAGTAACAGAAAAAGACCTTCGTTAGATTCTGAGTTCGGGAGAATGGTTATGAAAAGGGAAGGTATTAGCACCCCTTTCCATCCGCAGTTTATTCTACGGGCTCTTAGTTGCTCTTAGATAACTTTTTAAAATTGCTTTCTGTGTGTTTGACAAAGATGTTTTGAAAAAGGCATTTCGCTTTGACTTTGTAATGACTCATGTAGGAGTGTATACAAAGTGTTCGGAAATGTTTTTGTTTTGAAAAGAATTTGAACTTTGAAAAGTGTGTGGTGTGAAAAGCATTTGATAGAGCAAGCAACTAAAAGACTTATTTACCCACTTAATTGGTCGCTTTGTTGTACTTACATTCCTTTAGAATAGCGCTAGCCATACCATTAGTTAGTAGGTAGCTCCATCTGGATGTAAGCGGACATTCGGGGACATCGGATGGTCATAGAAAGCAACTTGTAGGAAGTATCCTAGCACATTCAAGGGACTATCATCATTTTCGAGGCGACAATCGAGGGTCAAGATCATGTATTCGGAGGCGACATCGTGGGTCTTATGATCTTTGTATCGAAGGGACTATGATGATTTGTTTGAAGGCAATAGAATACCTCTACGCTCAAGGGACATGACCATTTTGAATCGAAAGGCATCGAGAGAATTACCCTAAGGGGTGTGTGAGAGAAGTGTGTCAAATTCAGATATTTTATCTTGAAGATTAGTGTGAGCTATGTCCAATTATTATCTTGCCATACACACCTAGTTACTAGCAATTATAGGATGCGGAAATTAAATGCGAATGTAAATGCGGAAAGGTAAACCTACGCTATTACATGGCTTTGGGGCAGATACATAATTAGGAGTGCGGAAAGTAAAAGTCCTAAATTAAACTATTACAACCCATGAGCAATTACATTATTGAAAAGTAAAATAAAAACGGAAGAATCATCTGAATCGGATCAACCTGTGAAAGGATAAGAAAATCGGAAAATGCAATATGAATCGAACAAGAGAAAAAATGTTAGAAAAATGCAAGTTTTGATATGGAAAAATTAATGCATGCTGGAAATAAGATAAATAAGTTAAAATAATTTTTTGGGATTTTTTAGAAAAGATTTAATAATTAAAATGCAATTTATAGTGATTTAAATGCAAAAATAAAAATAAAATAAATATGCATGCAAAAATTATATTTTTAATTTATTAAATTAAATAAAGATTTTATGAAAATAATGCAAAAAGGAAAAAATGTTTTTGGTAATTTTTAATGCAGAATAAAAATCATGAAAACAATTAAAATAAATGAAAATATTGAAAAATATGGAAAATATTGAGTTTGTGAAAAGAGAAGCAAACATGCCCGGCGGATTCGAACCCCTCGACCCTTGAGGGCATCCGAAACAGTGAGCTTTACCCTTGGAACTGGATCGAATGAAACAAAGATGATGTCGCCTCCGCTTCCTCAATCGCAAGCTTCATCGTCCCCATTTGAATATTTGAAGCTAGCGCCGGCTTTTCTTCGACGCTAAAGGCCCCGCAAAATGGAAAACGCAGATATATAATATAAATGAGTTCTAAAGACATGGTTTAATTCCGACATCCTTCCGAACACGATGGGCAAGGTCTCGTGGTCCAATTTTATGTATTTCAGAAACCCTAAACGAACTCAGAACCCTAACAATGGCAATACGGGTTCTAAGCCATGTAAACTCAATCAAATCACCCATCGCTTGCAATCTTCCTACTAATCACAAAACAACAACCAAATGTGTTAAAATGCATGAAAATGTAAATCGATTTTGAAAAAGTATGAGCAAACCGATTCGAATTCTTGTTTCGGATGGTTTTGGATGAAGTAAGTATCCGAATCACTCCCGAGGTATCAAGGAATGTGTTTGACACCTTAAAATCGATGGAAAACGGTCAGGAGTTTTAATTACTTCAAGAACACGATTTTTGTGTTTGAGAATAGGGTTTCGAGCCAATTTTTCGCCCTCTTTGATTGATATGCATTGTATATATATCGGAAGGATTTGAGATTGAATTTGGAAAGATTTGATCAATAATCAATGATAATCAAATTTGATTTTTCATGAAAATCAAATTTTCAAATTTGATCAATTTCAATCCAATCTTGCCTTTTTGCTTCAATTTGATTTGGCTAGCATTTGTGAGTTAATTGACATCAAGGAAAGAATAAAAATCAATCTTTCAATTAATTTTGATTTTATAATTTATTTTAAGATTTAATTTGCATTTAAATGAATAAATTACAAATTAAATAGAAAAATAAATCAAAAATTCGTGGCTTTGGGCTTGGACATTCCTAATTGCTTGAGGAACAAGTTAGGATGAAGAAAAGTAGGCCCATTTGCAAAAGATTTGATTTTTGAAGTATCTCTTTGTGCATTCTTCCAAAATTGCCCAACTTGTGAATGGTGTAACTTGCTCAATTTTCCACATTTTTGAGTGTTCTTGGACTTTTTGGAAAGCTCTAAGAGTCCTCTAACCAATGTCTTTGGTCTCATCTCAATTGGAGTTACCATGCTCAAAATATCTTCAAAACAAAAGTTGACTTTTGTTGACTTTGAAAATGACCGTAATGTTTTGAGCTATACCTCTCAAATGAAGCATTTTTGGACATTCTTGTGAGACATGAAGTTGTAGAGAATTGAATTTCCTTCAAAACAAGAGGTGGTGGAAAATTTCGAGAAAGTATGAGAAAGTTATGATCAACAAAGTTCGCTTGACTTTTCATCTAGAAACCCTAATTTAGAAAGTTTGACTTTGGGCAAATCTTGAGTTTTCTTGATGAATCATGATCAACCCTTGATCAAATGATGAATGTAACTTCAAAATGAGGATGTTGACCAAAATCGAAGTTTTGACTGTATGTTGACCACAGTTGACTTTTTGTCCAATACACCCGATTTTCAACCATCTGAGCAATTGTCTGAGGAAACTTGACTTGTGAAGCTTGAAACTTGACATGGAGAATCTTTGAAGCATATGAGGAGGCATGAAGGCCATTGGAGATGTTGGAGATCCATCTTGACTTGAGAGATACCAAACCCTAGTTTGGGTTGATTGTCTAGGAGAGAGTTTGTCTGATCAACTCTTGAGGAATCCTTGAGTATGGATGTATGAAATCTCTTGAATAGATGGAGGGCAAATTTTGGGGTATGACAGCTGCCCCTGTTCAATCTTCTTGTACTGGAAGGTTAGATTGACATGCTTGTCTTTCGTGACCTGGAGGTAGAAGATGATTGAACACCGAGTACACCTGAAAATTTGCACTCGCGGTTGGTGGATGATGCGGGAACGGGCTTACAGATGCCGTTTGGAGAAGTTGGAGACTTCGCTGGGGAACGAGTCGTACGCTAGACTCGAGGTTGTTAATAGGAGAGCTGACGGAGATGGGCTTAAGATGCCATCTGGAAAGGTCACTGTTGGGGAGTGAGCCGTACGCTAGGCTCTGTAGATGTTCCTGGAAGTGGAAGGAACGCGGAGATGGGCTTAAGATGCCATCCGGAGGGAGTCGTACGTTAGACTTCGTGTTCATCTTTGAATGAAGTTATTGGTTTGTATTGATTTTTAACCATATATGCATTCTGAAAGTGAAGCATGTTGATGAGTAGTCGGAGATGGGCTTAAGATGCCATCCAAGGCAACCGAGTCGCACGCTCTCAGAGTTGTTGATAATAAGGAATCGTAATAAATCTTCGTGTTGATTACCCGAGGAGATTGTAGTTGGCAAAATGTGGATAGCTTCCTCAGTGCATCGGGTGTTGATCCATTGCCCGTTATCGAGGATAACCGAGGTGGTCTTTCGGATGGTTTTCCGCCGGTTCGGGCTTAACTCGACCGGAGGCGGTCTTTCGATAGTTTTCCGCCGGCTCGGGCTTAATCCTCGACCTGTTCAAGGCGGTCTTTCAGATAGTTTTCCGCCGGCTCGGGCTTAATCCTCGACCTGCTTACAAGGATCATACTGCTGAGAAAACAAGAGAAACTTTGATAGAATATTTGTTAGTCTTATGCAAAGTATGATGCATGATTGTATATGAATGACATATGCATGAATTATGACTTTATGAGAAATGTATGAATGATAGATGTTGTGATATTTCAAAACATATCCATCTTGAAGAAGATGCGTGTTCTGCTTGAAGATTTGACGCTGGGGAATTGTGTAGGTGAGAACCCCGCTTTGAAAGAGAAGAAAGATATCCTGATTCTCCGATGCACTATCCGACCAAGTCCGGCCTAGATATTGTTGAGGAAGGTAGAGATTTGAGAGGCTCGTTGTCGGAGATCTCATATAGACCCCGCCGAGGAGAGTCCGGGAGGCGATCCGCTGAGGACCTTGTATGTAGATCCCGAGGAAATTTAAGAGACGCTCACCGGGATTCCGAGTGTAGATCTCACCGAGAGCATTTGATGGTTGCCGAGACCGGCTAGAAGAGTCCGAGTCCGTTGTAATCTCCGGCCGGGAATAAAGGTGTATGCCTCCGATGCACTATCTGACCAAGTTTCGAGTCTGGATACTGCTGCCGGGAGAAGGGGGGATTGAGAAATATCCGCTGGGGATGAAGTGTTACTGCTTGGAGACTGATGTAACGTTGCTTGGTCAAGTGGAATTGCTGCTTGTGGATTAACATATACTCCGTTGGGGAAGGTGTGTTGTGGGTGACACCTTTATGCCTGGGGAACTATTCGTGACTTTCGCCGTCATCCCAATTCGAACCCGTAGTAAGTACTTTGCATATTCACTTTTCGATGTTTGCAGAGAGATTTTTACTGTCAAGTGTGTATAATCATTCAAAGCAAACGTTGGACTTATTGCAAATAACAACAACAAAAATTGTAAAGAGAAAGAAGCCGTATTTATTTGAAAGGTGGCGTATGGCCAAGTAGTTTGTACACAAGAAAGGTAAAAAGCTATGCGGAAACAATCTCGTTAAGTCCCAACTATGCTAGTACTCATATATTTCGACTATCTCATCTCCTTGTCCAGAGAAAGTGAGTAGATCGATCTTCGCCATTTGAATCTTGAATGTCGATAGTAGTCTGAAGCGATGATCCGAAGAGACATAGTCGCACGCTTAAATCCCTAACTTTTGCCTAGACCGCCTTTCGGTTTTCACCACCGATACCTTTTGCCCAAGCCGCCTTTCGTGTTTTCGACTTGCCGGTGTACATGTTTTGTATATATCCTTTATTTTTGCCCGAACCTTTGGTTCGCCAGATGCCCTTATTTTTGCCTAGGTTCGCCGACCTAGCGGGTCTCTTTATGCGTAGTATTTTTGACTATGTCTCGCTCATGTGGTGTGGGAAGTCTTCACCATCCATGGTGCTAAGTATCATAGCTCCGCCGAAAATATCGTTTGACTACAAATGGTCCCTCATAGGTGGGAGTCCATTTGCCCCTGGGATCACCTTGTGGAAGAATGATGCGCTTGACTACTAGATCACCGACTTGGTAGACTCGGTGCTTGACCTTCTTGTTAAATGCTCGATCATTCGCTTCGATAAATGTCCATGGCGTGGGATGCGAGTCGTTTCTCATCAATCAAATTAATCTGGTCAAGGCGAGTCTGAACCCAATCGTCTTCATCTAACTCTGCCTCCTGGAGGACTCTGGTTGAGGGTATCTGAACCTCGATGGGTAAGACGGCTTCCATACCGTATACAAGAGAGAAGGGGTTGCCCTCTGATGTTCGTGGTCAGAAGCGATAACCATGAAGAGCAAATGGTAACATCTCATGCCAATCTTTGTAAGTCACCGCATCTTCTGATAATCTTCTTAATGTTCTTATTGGCGGCTTCCATCGCGCCATTCATCTTAGGCCGATATGGAGAAGAGTTGTGATGTTTGATCTTGAACTGCGTGCAGTTTGATCATCTTGTTGTTGAGATTGGAACCGTTATCGTGAGTGCCATACCGATGATAAGATTATGCTTGATGAATCGAGCCACAACATTCTTGGTAATGATGCATACGAGGTCGCTTCTACCCACTTGGTAAAGTAATCAATTGCCACAAGGATGAAACGATGTCCATTGGAAGCCGTGGGCTTGATTTCTCCAATCATGTCAATGCCCCACATTGCGAAAGGCCACGGAGAAGTTAAAACATTCGAGGTACCGAGGCACGGTACTTTGTCGGCATAACCGCACTTGTGACAAGATCGAGCATAGCGTGACAATCGCCCCATGGTGGACCAATAGTAACTGCTCTCAAAATCTTCTTAGCCATGGTGTGTCCAATCGGAGTGGGTACCAAATTCGCCTTCGTGTAACTCTTCCATGATACGCATTGCGGTTCGCTGGTCTATACAACGGAGTAAGCACAAGTCGTGGTTGCGCTTGTATAAGATGTCGTTGCTGAGAAAGAATTTGGAAGCAAATCTTCTCATGAACTTTTTGTCATTAATGATGCCCTCTGGATATTCCCGAGTCTCAAGATACCTCTTCACGCCATAGTACCAAGGTTTCTCTTCGCATCAAGCTCATAACAATACTGGTTCGCGAACTTCTCAATGATGATCTCGGGAGCCTCGTTGTCCCATCTAACCTTGAACATAGACGACATAGTAGCCAATGCGTCTGCCAACTGATTCTCTTCTCGTGGAATATGATTGAAAGTGATCTCTTCAAAGTAAGGAATCAAACTCGAACATGCTCGATATGGAATGAGATTCGGATGCTTCGATCCCACTCGCCTTAACTGATCGATCACTAAAGTCGAGTCTCCATACACTTGTAAGAACTTGATTCTTAAGTCAATAGCAGCTTTAAGACCCATGATGCACGCTCATATTCGCCATGTTGTTCGTGCAATCAAACATAATCATGAAAGGCGATGTCCGTAGGGATGTAATGATGGCGCCAATGCCATTGCCAAGCGTTGAGGCTCCATCAAAGACCATAGTCCATCGGGATCCTTGTTCAGGTCCTTCGTCTGGCCTGGTTCTTCGCAATCAGTAACTAGTAAAACATCTTCGTCTGGAAATTCAAACTGCATAGACTGATAGTCATCTACGGCTTGATGAGCCAAATGATCGGCTACCACACTTCCTTTGATCGCTCGAGAAGTGTACCGATGTTATACTCGGTCAAGATCATTTGCCATCTTGCTATTCTTCCGGAGAGAGCTGGTTTCTCAAATATGTATTTTATCGGATCCATCTTAGAAATCAACAAGGTAGTGTGAGTCAACATATACTGTCTTAGTCGGCGAGCAGCCCAAGCCAAAGCGCTGCAAGTTTTCTCGAGCTGTGAGTATCTTGTTTCACGGTAAACTTTTGCTAAGGTAGTATATTGCATGCTCTTTCGACTGCACTCGCCATGTTGCCCCAACACACACCCCATTGAGTTCTCTAACACTGTCAAGTACATGATAAGAGGTCTTCCTTCGGCAGGCGGCATTAGGATAGGAGGATTCTGTAGGTATTCCTTGATTTTGTCAAAAGCGATCTGGCAATCGTTGTTCCATTCCACTACTTGATCTTTCTTAAGTAACTTGAAGATTGGCTCACAAGTAGCAGTTAGGTGTGCAATGAATCTGGCAATGTAGTTCAATCGGCCCAAGAAACCTCTGACTTCCTTCTCGTGCGGGAGCTGGCATCTCTTGAATAGCTTTAACCTTGAGGATCAACCTCAATACCTCTTCCACCGACTACAAACCCTAGGAGTTTTCCGGATCCGACTCAAAGGTGCACTTGTTGGATTAAGTCTCATTTCTTCAACCTCCAACAGTTTCGCAAATGATCTAGATGTTCTTTTCACCGATCGAGCTATCATGTCGCCGACGAGACCTCTATCTCGTGATGAATCATGTCATGAAATAATGTCATCATAGCACGCGATAAGTGGCGCTCGCTTTTTCATCCGAACGGCATAACCTTGTAGCGTAGTGCCCCACCGTAACAAAAGTAGTCTTCCATGTCTTCGGAGCCATTTTGATCTGATTGTAACCGAGAAACCATCCATGAAGGAGAAAACCTTATGCCGAGCGGTGTTGTCAACCGTAACATCAATATGAGGAAGTGGAAATCGCCTTCGGCTCGCTTTGTTCGATCTCGTAATCCACACACATTCGTATTTTACCATCCTTCTTAGGCACGGGTACCACATTAGCAATCCATCGGGATAGGAGGTGACAGCTAAGAAACCAGTTGAACCGCTTCATAACTTCGGCTTTGATTTTCTCGACATCTCAGACGCATGCGATTTAACCTTCTTTTCGAGAAAACCTTCTTTGTCGGCAATCGGTGCACTACAATATCAATGTCTAAACCAGCATGTCCGTATGACCAAGCAAAACCTCAATATAGTCTCGTAGCATCCGAACCAACCTTTCTTTAACACTGCTCAAGACCCGCCCTATCTTGATCTCTTTCTGCCTTCGCAAGACCCAAATTCACAACCTCAACTTGCTTTCGTGGTGGTGATAACTCGCCTTCTTGCTGTAGCGGCAAGTTCTCCGGCACTTCACAATCTTCCTCACTTTCGCCTTCTTGGTAGATCGGATTATCAAGTCATATTTAGCACTAGCATAGTGTTATTAACTAGATTCGAGTGATTCTCAGTTGTATCACGGGTGTGTGTAAGAAACACATAGCTTTTGAAGGTGATAAAGTAAAGAAAGAAAACAAACAATTGAATGCAAAAGTCCAACGATTTATTGAATGAAAATACGCAAACGATGATAATAACCTCAAACGAGCCATGATGCCCCGCAAGGCACTAGGCTTTCAAAGTTTATTGTTCAAAACATAAAGAAATACGAAAAGCAAAACAAAACAAAAGCAATTACTCCGACTAAAGGAGATTGGTATGACGCCTTCGCCTTCCAATTGTCGAGCCCATGATCCGAGTTGGGAAGATCCACTTGTTGATGTCGAAGTCGTTGTCGCCGCCTTCTATAGCATGGATTCCACTGCCGATGCGGAAAGGAAGTTGGCCGGCACGTCACGCGTATCATCTTCGACCTTGATGGTGAAGCCTAAACCAGTTTGTCAAATTTGAAAGGAAGATCGTGAGTCGACCCCAAATAGCACTACCTCCTTGTTCAACAGTAGCTTGAGCATCTTTCAAAGAGGCCATCCTAGGCGGAACTTTAGCAACTTCAGGAGTGACAGGAGAGTCAACGGGCATGACTCTGGGTATTGTTTCAAAAGCTTGACAGGGAGTCTCGAAGAATTCACCCTCCATCTCGAGATAGCTGAATGACTGGAGATGACTGACCATATACTCTTCTTTACCACATACTGTGACGACCTTCCCTTTCACCGGGTACTTCAGCTTCTGATGTAAGGTAGAGGTAACAGCGCCTGCCCCATGTATCCAAGGGCGTCCAAGTAGGCAAGAATAAGCTGGACGGATGTCCATGACAAAGAAAGTGGAGTCAAAAGTCTGGGAACCGACTTTGACAGGCAGAGTGAGCTCTCCAAGTACCGTTCGCTTAGAACCATCAAAAGCTCTTACAATAATGTCACTGGGTCTCAGAACCAACCCTTCGACATCAAGTCGATCAAAAGCAGTCTTCGGAAGGATATTCAGAGCAGAACCGGTATCCACCAAAACATGAGACAAGGTAGTGCCCTTGCATTCAACGGAGATGTGCAAGGCTTTGTTATGTTTCTTTCCGGCAGGAGTCAAATCAGCATCAGAGAAGCCTAGGCCGTTGTTGGCAGCCAGCTAGCAATACAAACTTCGAATCGGTCGGTGGTAGTGTTCGGCACGTGAGCATTCTTCGAAACTTCACCAAGGCATTAGCATGAGCCTCGGAGCACAAGAGCAGAGCAAGCATGGAGATCTTGGACGGAGTCTGTCCTAACTGTTCCACAACATTGTAGTCACTCTTCTTGATAATCTTCTAATTTCTCCATTTCTTGTTTGAGGTGTCTTCAAGAACTTCCTTTGGTACTTCGGTCGAGCGGTGATGAGTCACCGGTTCTTTCCTCTAGCCGGGATATTGATTGAGTAGTGGAATGCGAGCTGGAGTCGCAGTGTCTTTTGGAGGAGAGATCTCGAGAGAATACCCTTCCGCTCGGTCACCTTATCGATCCGTGATGTTGTCAATGTCGAATAGAAACTTCAGAAGATCTTCAATGGTCGAGGATCTTGTTTGACGCCATGATAGTAAACATCACCCATAATTCCAAGGGATAGCTTTGTCGAGGAATATGGAACTGGTCTTGGAGAAGTGATAATGAGAGGTGCCACTCTAGGCACAGGATCGCAGAGGAAATCCTTATAGTGTTAACATCAAGATAGTCTTCTGGAAATCGTCACCCCATCCGGTCGCCTTAACATCTTCAATAGGAATCTTGTAACTATCGTGACGTACTTCACCATGTAATCATACTTTCCACTTGGCTGCCCCAAGGTATCCCACAGATGGTACAGTTCGCATTGTCAATCTTCAACTTAGACATTTCTTCACACAGCTTGGTGGTTTCGAAATAGTATCTCACGGTTATCCATCATACATCGAACACGCCTTCTCAACCAAGCACAACCATCGGTGCAGATGGGCACCAACGACAATCCTCGGGCATCCCGGATTGACACCGCTTGCAACAAATTCTTCTTAACATCATCGAGGAATGGTCAAGTCATCTATGTTGAAAACATAAGTGTCGCCACCAACAGATTGGAACTCTTGTCATGGTTAGGCATAGGAGCGTTGATCACATTCGAGTCTCAACAGAGGATCAAATTCAATGCTTAGCTTCAATCATATCTTGAATCTTGTTCTTCAGAGCCCAACAATTGTCAGTGTCGTGCCCTGGGCTGTTGGAATGGTAAGCACACTTAGCATTTGGATTGTATTTCGGAGAGGAGGTATTGACATTCTGAGGAGGATCCCTCAAGGTTATCAGCTCTGCTTTCAACATGTGTTGCAAGGCTTGCGACAAAGGCATGTTGATCTTGTAACCGTCTTCGTGGCGCTTCGTTACGCGTTGTCTCACCGAGGTTGTCTGATGTAGGATTGAGATCACAACCGCCCCGCATTGAGCGGTCGGTCTTGGCTCGGCTTATCTGTCCGTACACAGCATTGGCTTCTTTCTTAGCACCAAAGGATCTCTTCGCAGCATTCAAAGATGTCTCTACATGAATCTTCCCACTCTTGATACCAGCTTCAACGCGCTCGCCTGTCAATATCAACTCGGTGAATCCGGATGAAGAATTTCCAATCGATGATTGAAGAATGGGCTGTCTGTTCCCATAAACATATCAACCAACTCCCTATTGGACAAGGGTGGTGAACTCACCGCTAGATCTCTCACTTCGAGCATACTCCTTGAACTTCGTCACGACCCATAGACATGCTTTGTAGTTGCATGCGAGTGGGTGTCAATTCAGATTGTACTCATATGTCAGAAAGCATCACCAAATCACTCCAAGTACGGATACGGTCATTCTCTAGCCGATAGTACCATTCCAACTGGTTCCGACAAACTTTCTTGAAAATAGTGCATCCACAACTTTCTCATCGTGGGGATTGATCTTCTGGACATAGGACTTCAAATGCAGCTTAGGGCAAGACACACCATCATACTTGGCAAAAGTAGGAACTTTGAATTTGGGAGGAATCACAACACCAGGAACAAGACTCAGATCATCAAAGTTCAGCCCGGACATTTTTAGGTTTTCCACAGCATTCAAGCGATCTTCAAGTTGCTTGTACTTGTCATCTTCATCAGAGTGTTGGCTATAATCAGAATGATCCTCTCCTCCTTTCTTTGGGTCACCTTCATCACCCTTGGTACTCCCCTCAGTATGGACACTTCCTTCAGAGAGCTCAATACGGCTGACCACCTTAGGACCCCCTTTGAAACGTCTACCCATGTTGAGGAGACCAACAACCTTCTTCTTCTTGTTGATGAGCTTCTTCAGATCTTCTTGGCCTTGGACCAAGCTGGTAAACATCTGCTGAAACTGAGCATTCTGAGCTTGGAGATCTTTGACAGTCTGTTCAAGAGCCATTTCTGCTAAAATAAATAGCGAGCAAATGAGAAAACCAATCTCCAATGTACCTGTGATGCAATGTTATGGTATGCTATGCTATGCAATGTTTATGCGAATGCAATGCAATGTTTTCAAGGACCTAAGAGATTTAAATTTGTTAAACAAGCAATGAACAAACATTTATTAGTACTTTTCATTATTCTTTTTCTTTTTAAGTACAAGAGATAGTTCAAAAACAATAAAAGAAAACATAAACATCCTAAAGCTCTAAGTCTCCCATGGGCGCTTCCTCTTGGTGCCGATGTAAGCGTTGATGTTTCGCTCCTCGTGAAGTAGCTTGGTCAACTCTAGAACTTTCTTCTCACTTGCATAGCATTGAGCTTCAAAGGTATCCCTTCTTCTTTAGTTGAATCCAGGATCTCTTCAAGTCTTCAAAATCGTAGGCATGTCGGGATGGAGAAGATAGGTACGCCACCTATAGCAACAGTTCCATAATTACCGTAGAACAGCGTGAATGGCATCATGAGGTTTTGAGCTCGAGCTCGCACCCATTTGAGGTAAGGTTCCCAAGGAATGGAGTTCGGTGCCCCAAAGTCTTGGTATCGCCTTCTTTACCATGCCCCAAGCATGTATAAACCTTCGGTAATTCGAGATCGTGATTGTAGTCGAACACAACATCTTGGAGAAGCATATCATGTGGACCATTTCTTCGAGCAAAACCAAACTGACGTAGAGCTAGAGAAGGGTTGTAAGTAATACCTCCCCTAATACCAAGGAGCGGTACATTAGGGAATTCTCCACAACGCTCAATGAATGTGAAATCCTTTTGAGAGAAAAGATTCCAACGGATATCTGAATGAGAGAGTGACATCAATCTTTGAGACCATCTCAACCTTTGTTCATTCTTCAAAACTGATGGAGGAAGGTGCGAAATAAACCACCTTGAAAGTAACGGTACACAACACATGAGAGTTCCTTGTCGCTTAGTAGTACGAGTGTGGAGAGAATGTAGGATGTCTCCAAGTAAGGTAGGCACAGGATTGCAGGTAAGGAACAACTTGATGGTGTTGACATCTATGAATTGATCCGAGTTAGGAAATAGAACCAAACCATAAATTAGCAAGGCAACAATGTTTTCAAATGCATGGAAACTCATAACTTTGAGGAATTCTCGGGCTTTCTTAATTAGGAACTTGGAAAGTAAACCCTTAACTCCACTTCTAGTTTCCCAATTGGCTTCAATGTCTGAGCGCTTAAGATGTAAGGCTGATGCAATGTCTTCGTACTTAGGAACCTTTTCCAAACCGGTGAATGGCATTTGGTCAAGAATAGGTATCCCAAGTAGCTTAGAGAATTCTTCCAAGGTAGGAACCAACTGAAAATCTGGAAATGTAAAGCAATGGTGTTTCGGGTCGAAGAACTGGAATAGGACATGCATCATATCTTCTTCAAAACCGGAGATAACCAAATTAAGCAGATAACCATGTCTTTTGATGAACTGAGCATGGTCGGGAATTTCTGAAACCAAATCTTTGAGTTGAGAAGGGATACCCATGAAGTTGATTCGGATAGTCTTTCTAGAAGCCATAATCCCTACAAAACAGAGCAAAGATAAATCCCTAGGTCCTTGAAATAGTTAGAAATGATATGCAATGCAAATGATGTCATGATGTCATGTTTAGCACACACAAACAATTCACACAATGAGCCTATGTTTAAGGCTTGCATGAGGTATAGGTGATTACCCCACCAAAAGTTTGAGTTGGTTCATCCTGTCCTATAATAGTAACCGGGTTCTAGGAATCTCATATCACAGATCTTTCTCGTAGGCGCTTATTTCAATACGACGGCCAAGTGGTCGATCGAAAATGTCCCAAAAGTCTGATCTCAATGAGCGTAGCATCGAGTATCAACCAACCTCGGTCTACCAAAGCCGCCATCTCACTACCTTCTAATGGCCAAGATGGGTCAATTAAGGTTCTAAAAGTTTAGTTAGCGCTTGATGACACCACGCAGGCCAAATACTTTCTTCAACTTGGGAATGAAGAGTATCGGGGCAACCAAAGTGTCACGCTAACGTAGCCATCATGTTGACCGCGTAGTTATACGTCTAGCGGTCGCGATGATCTAATGCTACTTACCTAAAAGGAAACCCGGATCCGGGTGTAGGATCCCCCAACAATATAATACCCAAGCAACCCCTAAAGATAAAGCATACAATTCAAACAGAAAGCATTAAAGGTTATCTAGAAATCCCTAAGGCAATTCTCTCTTTTAGGGTTCATATCCCCAGCAGAGTCGCCAGTTCTGTGATACGGTGAACTGACTTTGTAGGATTTTTGTATCCAAATGTGCGGATAGCAAGAGTCGCCACCGACTTTTATTTTTATCCAATTAAGGGAAGGTAAAAGTAATGAAAAGACCTTCGTTAGATTCTCGAGTTCGGAGAATGGTTATGAAAAGGGAAGGTATTAGCACCCCTTTCCATCCGCAGTTTATTCTACGGGCTCTTAGTTGCTCTTAGATAACTTTTTAAAATTGCTTTCTGTGTGTTTGACAAAGATGTTTTGAAAAAGGCATTTCGCTTTGACTTTGTAATGACTCATGTAGGAGTGTATACAAAGTGTTCGGAAATGTTTTGTTTTGAAAAGAATTTGAACTTTGAAAAGTGTGTGGTGTGAAAAGCATTTGATAGAGCAAGCAACTAAGAGACTTATTTACCCACTCGAATTGGTCGTTTTGTTGTACTTCTACATTCCTTTAGAATAGCTAGCCATACCATTAGTTAGTAGGTAGCTCCATTCGTTGGATGTAAGCGGACATTCGAAGGGACATCGGATGGTCATAGAAAGCAACTTGTAGGAAGTATCCTAGCACATTCGAAGGGACTATCATCATTTTTCGTAGGCGACAATCGAGGGTCAAGATCATGTATTCGGAGGCGACATCGTGGGTCTTATGATCTTTGTATCGAAGGGACTATGATGATTTGTTTGGAAGGCAACGGTGCTAGAATACCTCTACGTTCGAGGGACATGACCATTTTGAATCGAAAGGCATCGAGAGAGAATTACCCTAAGGGGTGCGTGTGTGAGAGAAGTGTGTCAAATTCAGATATTTTATCTTGAAGATTAGTGTGAGCTATGTCCAATTATTATCTTGCCATACACACCTAGTTACTAACAGTTTATAGGATGCGGAAATTAAAATGCGGAATGTAAAATGCGGAAAGGTAAACCTACGCTATTACATGGCTTTGGGGCAGATACATAATTAGGAGTGCGGAAAGTAAAAGTCCTAAATTAAACTATTACAACCCATGAGCAATTACATTATTGAAAAGTAAAATAAAAACGGAAGAATCATCTGAATCGGATCAACCTGTGAAAGGATAAGAAAATCGGAAAATGCAATATGAATCGAACAAGAGAAAAAATGTTAGAAAAATGCAAGTTTTGATATGGAAAAATTAATGCATGCTGGAAATAAGATAAATAAGTTAAAATAATTTTTTGGGATTTTTTAGAAAAGATTTAATAATTAAAATGCAATTTATAGTGATTTAAATGCAAAAATAAAAATAAAATAAATATGCATGCAAAAATTATATTTTTTAATTTATTAAATTAAATAAAGATTTTTGTGAAAATAATGCAAAAAGAAAAAAATGTTTTTGGTAATTTTTAATGCAGAATAAAAATCATGAAAACAATTAAAATAAATGAAAATATTGAAAAATATGAAAATATGGAAAATATTGAGTTTGTGAAAAGAGAAGCAAAACATGCCCTGGCCGGATTCGAACCCCTGACCCTTGAGGGCATCTGGAAACAGTGAGCCTTTACCACTACGCCATGTGTGCAAGCCTGTTTGGAATCCGGATCGAATGAAACAAAGATGATGTCGCTCTGCTTCCTCAATCACAAGCTTCATCGTCCCAGATTTGAATATTTGAAGCTAGCGTCGGCTTTTCTTCGACGCTAAAGGCCCTGGCAAAATGGAAAACGCAGCATATATAATATAAATGAGTTCTAAAGACATGGTTTAATTCCAGACATCCTTCCGAACACGATGGGCAAGGTCTCGTGGTCCAATTTTATGTATTTCGTAAAACCCTAAAACGAACTCAGGAACCCTAACAATGGCAATACGGGTTCTAAGCCATGTAAACTCAATCAAATCACCCAGATCGCTTGCAATCTTCCTACTAATCACAAAAACAACAACCAAATGTGTTAAAAATGCATGAAAAACAGAAATCGATTTTGAAAAAAGTATGAGCAAACCGGATTCGAATCTCTTGTTTCTGGATGGTTTTGGATGAAGTAAGTATCTGGAATCACTCCTGAGGTATCAAGGAATGTGTTTGACACCTTAAAATCGATTGAAAACGGCTGTAGGACGGATTTCCAATTACTTCAAGAACACGATTTTTTGTGTTTGAGAATAGGGTTTCTGAGCCAATTTTTTCGTCCTCTTTTGATTGATATGAATTGTGTATATATACTGGAAGGATTTGAGATTGAATTTGGAAAGATTTGATCAATAATCAATGATAATCAAATTTGATTTTTTCATGAAAATCAAATTTTCAAATTTGATCAATTTCAATCCAATCTTGCCTTTTTTGCTTCAATTCTGATTTGGCTAGCATTTGTGAGTTAATTGGACATCAAGGAAAGAATAAAAATCAATCTTTCAATTAATTTTGATTTTATAATTTATTTTAAGATTTAATTTGCATTTAAATGAATAAATTACAAATTAAATAGAAAAATAAATCAAAAATTCGTGGCTTTGGGCTTGGACATTCCTAATTGCTTGAGGAACAAGTTAGGATGAAGAAAAAGTAGGCCCATTTGCAAAAGATTTGATTTTTTGAAGTATCTCTCTTTGTGCATTCTTCCAAAATTGCCCAACTTGTGAATGGTGTAACTTGCTCAATTTTCCACATTTTTGAGTGTTCTTGGACTTTTTGGAAAGCTCTAAGAGTCCTCTAACCAATGTCTTTGTCTCATCTCAATTGGAGTTACCATGCTCAAAATATCTTCAAAACAAAAAGTTGACTTTTTGTTGACTTTGAAAATGACCTGTAATGTTTTGAGCTATACCTCTCAAATGAAGCATTTTTTGGACATTCTTGTGAGACATGAAGTTGTAGAGAATTGAATTTCCTTCAAAACAAGAGGTGGTGGAAAATTTCGAGAAAGTATGAGAAAGTTATGACCAGTCAAAGTTCATTGACTTTTCATCTAGAAACCCTAATTTAGAAAGTTTGACTTTTGGGCAAATCTTGAGTTTTCTTGATGAATCATGATCAACCCTTGATCAAATGATGAATGTAACTTCAAAATGAGGATGTTGACCAAAAATCAGAAGTTTTGACTGTATGTTGACCACAGTTGACTTTTTGTCCAATACACCCGATTTTCAACCATCTGAGCAATTGTCTGAGGAAACTTGACTTGTGAAGCTTGAAACTTGACATGGAGAATCTTTGAAGCATATGAGGAGGCATGAAGGCCATTGGAGATGTTGGAGATCCATCTTGACTTGAGAGATACCAAACCCTAGTTTGGGTTGATTGTCTAGGAGAGAGCTTGTCTGATCAACTCTTGAGGAATCCTTGAGTATGGATGTATGAAATCTCTTGAATAGATGGAGGGAAAATTTTGGGGTATGACACCAACCTCTGAAATTCAATCGGTCCAGCCTTAAAACAAGTGCCCGTGTGCTGATGTGTGTGGCCCTATACAATCTGAGACTAAGAATCCACACATCCTCAATCCCCATGGAGACCGCCGGTCTCATTGCTTATATGCTCGATGAAGAGCAAATTGATTTCGGCCGGTTGATTGCTAATGAGCTGAAGAGAGTTGCATTGAGTTATACCTCCAGGGGGAAGCGTATAAAATGTGCCCTAACTTATCCTGGGTTAATCATGGGTCTTCTGAAAAGGGCCAAAGTTGTATTTCCTATTATGGGGCACCTGACGATAGATGGGATCATTGATGATAACTACTGTGATCGCTATTGTAGGGCCTTGGATGCTAACCCTGCGGCTCGGGCTGTTCCTGTAGCTGCTGCACTTCCTCAAGCCAGTCCCGTTGAAGAATGGAACCGGCAAATGCATTTTGCTCATCAACGAGCATTTATGTATATGCATGAGAGCATGGAGCAACTGGCGTTGTAAATTAGAGAGCCGAGGGTAAATCACTTCACTCGTACGAGCGAGCAGCTGAGTGCTTATGCCAGTTGGCCTGGGGTCTGGCCAAATGCAGAGGAGGAGGTGGGTGATGCAGATGGTGATGAGGAGAGTGATGATGATGGAGAGGGCGGTTCTGATTCTGGTTCTGAGACTCCTGGAGATTCCATCCTCGACGCTTCAGATTGATTTTATTTTATTGTCTTTATTTTACTTTTAGTACTTTCTAGTTTTTAGTTTTTGTTTTGCTTTTAAGTTTCTTTTAGACTTTTGAATTTTGTTGGTTGCCATCCATTTTTAGGATGTGCTTGTAATTCCAATTTTCATTTTGTAGGCATGGAGCCTAAATACTTTTTAGTTTTAAACACCATTTTGGGGTGTCTTTTATTTTATTTTATTTTGTTTTATTTTATTTTTAGAATATAGGTTATTTATTTTAAATTGTACTTCTTTTGGTTTGTCCCGGTTTTTCAACGGTACTCAAAAGCAAGTAAGTGTGTTTCACCAAAGTGATGGTGATGATATAATTCTCGACTCGATCCACAAATAAGGTACATATTTAATCGTTTTGTAGAATATGAACATGTCTATGAAATTTGTGCTTTATGCAAAATATCTTGGCATGTACAAAAAAATTTGTGTTCACATTCAAATCATTAGGACTTAAACCACAAAGGTGAGAAGCTTTCCACCTTATACCAAATATTGAGTGTCTAATAGTTTTGTTAACTCGTGTGATTCATGCTTAATCTTCATTTGTTTGTGATATTTTGGAAACTTAGAGATGATCAATTCCAAAAGGGCCTCAACTAACCGTGAGTGAGTGAATCCTTGTGAACCCTTTTGAGCTTAAATTGAATTTTTAGGATGAATTTATCAAATCAACTAATTGTTAAGTAGGCCACTTAATAGTTGTTGATAATCTTTGAAAATTCAATGATGATTCATTCTATAAATTTTTTCTTGTTCGTGAATACCAACCTTTTTTGTTGATTAACCCTTTGAAGAGCATGTTCTTGAATAAAAAAGGATTGATATAAATGAAGTTGGGGAGGTTGATCAAAAAGAACCTAGAATTGATGACACAATGATCCAAAAGAAAAAAAAATAAAAGAAAAGAAAAATACAAAAGAAGAAAAATTTGTATATGAAAAGAAAACAAAAGAAAAGAAAAAGGAGGATCATTGTGTGAAAAAGAAAAGTGGTTGTGAATAATAAGAAGGAAGCGGGGAATGATTTTGTGAAATGCTCTTTATCATCTTTACCCAATTCGTTTCAATGGCTTTGTACTAAAATATCCCTTGTTTCTAACCTAAGCCAAGTTACAACCCTTGAAAGTCCTTAGTGATCTTTGTTTCCATTTTGTTCATTTAACTCGTTTTGATGAATGCATGAATTATTCTGGATGTGCATGACTATTAGTGAGAGTGTTTAGTCCTTTGTAAATATTGCATTTTGTTCTTCATGAATATTGAAGAAATCATTAGGTGATTCAAGTGTGAACATATCTTTTATTTTGTCTACATGTGTTGATATATTGTGTTTAGAACTTAATTCATATTCATGTTGTGTTTCGAAGAAGCGATCATTGTGTGCTTTTGCCGGGTATGTTGAGTTTGAACCATCATTCTTGTGTGAGTTGCATGCTTACATTTTGTTTCTTCTTGCTTTGTGAGATTATTGACTTTTGTTTGAGGACAAACAAAGAAGCAAGTTGGGGAGAGTTGTTAAGGACCAAATTGTAGCTATTTTGTACATGATTTTGTAGTCCTTAACAATGCCTTTTTAATTAATTAGTAGTATTTATTCTAGTATTTTGGTTTAATTATGTTTTTATTTAGTTCTTGTTTATAATACATTATTTAACTTAGTTTACTTTTAAATTGTAGGTTTTTATTGATTAATTCTCTCAAGCTTGGATTCAAGGACACTTGAAGAGCTCTTGGGATGATTCTTTTTGAAGAAATTTTGGATGAAGAAGCATGCTTCAGGTCGCGCTCAGCGCGGTTGCAGCATGAGCGCGCTTAGTGCGAATAACCGGGCTTAGCGCGGTCTGTGAAATTTAGAAAAAGGACAGACCCATGCTTTCACCTTTTTGGCCACCAACTCCATCATTTCCAGCTGGCTTTTGGTGTGTAAAGTGGTGGAACATCACTTCTTCATCATTATCATTCATTATTGTAAAATTAGGGATAGAATTAGAAGGAAAAACATAGTTCTTCCTCTTGATTCTTCAATGTTCATCATCTCCTCCAACAATCTTGTGAACAAAGAAACCATGGAAATGAGTAGCTAAGTTCTTTTTGTGTCAAGATTAGAGGTAGTTGATCTAACTAGTATGTATTTCTTTTAATCCATTTGTGTATGAACATGGTTGATGATTAATATAGTTGAATATCTTTGTTCTTCATCTTTTTATGGTTTGAATCTTGTTTGAAAAAGGATGCTTCAAAGTAGACCTAGGATATTCATCCACTAATGAACAAATGCTATGAATAGATTTGTGTATTAGTGTTTACAAGTATTGAGCTTAATGTTTATCATGTCAATAGTTGTGGTGAGAAATCATTCAAGGATTAACATGATAAAACTCACAATCTTGGTGAGAAATCAACAAGATTGAAAGGATATGTATTTATAGAAATCATCAAACTAGTTCATCACTTGATTAATAGAATGCATATGAAATTAGGTCAATGAAACTAATCTTGACATGCTTCCATCAATTGAAAACAAACTTCAACTCTCTTGAATCCAAACCATAACTCTCTTTTGAAAAGACTATTTTAGTTATTTGCTTGGAAATTCATGATACTAGTAGCTTAGAAAACAAACCCTTTGGTTACTTAAATCTTAAAATACGCTTTGCTATTGGAAGACTAAAATATACACCAATCCCTGTGGATACGATAAATAGAAATACTTGATTCGTCGGATATTCCTACAACAACGTTTCTTGGATTTTGTCAAGGGTAGCACCCAGATCCGAACTCGTCCTGACGAGTTCATCGAATCTTCTTTTGATTGATCTGATGGAGTTCTTGTTGAACCCTCCAACAGAGATGACCATGGCCGTTGGGAAAGATTCCCAAGGGTTGTGGGCAACGAAGCATATCGGGGTGGCATCTAGATCAGGGAAGAAGAAGTCTTCCAGACTGGATGTGCTCATTGCTACGGGCATAAAAGACTCATCTGCGGGCTTTTCTTCCTCAACCTTGTTGGACGAGGGGGTTTCTTCTTTTGCAGACTCCTTTTTCTTGTACTTCTTGAGATGTTCGTCTGTAATTAGGGTCTCAATCGCATTCTTTTAGTGGATGCAGTCATCATTCATGTGTCCGTGACTCCGCTGAAACCTGCAATATTTACTTTTATTTGTCCTTGGTTTAGTCGGGGTCTGCCAAGGAAAGCGTACATTGCCTTGTTTGAACTTGGATTTTGCACAGTCGGTCAGAATACGCTCCCGAGAAATGGTGAGGGGGGTGTAATCACTAAATCGACCCACCGGCCCCTGGTGGTCTCTCGAATCGCGGGGTTTGTCTTCCCGCTGACTCCCACGATATGTCGAGGGGTCTTCATTCTTGGAGCTCTTTACATTCTCCCTGTGTCGGTGTCACTGTCATACCCCAAAATTTGCCCTCCTACTTCTCAAGACATTTCACATATCCATACTCAAGGATTTCACAAGGGTTGACCAGACAAACCCTCTCCTAAGCAATCAACCCAAACTAGGGTTTGGTTATCCTCAAATCCAGATGAGCCTCTAACACTTCCAGTGGTCATCATGCCTCATCATATGCTTCAGAGAATCTCCATGTCAAGTTTCAAGCCTTACAAGTCAAGTTTCCTCAAACAATTGCTCAGATGGATGAAAATCAGTTGTATTGGACAAAAAGTCAATTGTGGTCAACATACAGTCAAACTTCATAATTTTTGGTCAACATCCATATTTTGAAGTAATATTCATCATTTGATCAAGGTTTGATCATGATTCATCAAGAAAACTCAAGATTTGATCAAAAGTCAACAGAACTTTGACTAGGCATAACTTTCTCATACTTTATCAGAAGTTTTCCCACCAAAGCTCATTTTGAAGAGAATTCAATTCTCTACAACTTCATGTCTCACAAGCTTGGTCAGAAAATGCTTCATTTGGAAGATATGGGTCAAAATATTACAGGTCCTTTTCAAAGTCAACAAAAAGTCAACTTTTTGTAAAGAAGTGTTATTGAGCATGGAAACTTCAATTGCGATGAAACCAAAGAGGTTGTTTAAAGGACATCTAGAGCTTTCCAAAAAGTCTAAGAACACCCAAAAATGTTAAAAATTAAGCAAGATACACCTTGCACAAGTTGAGCATTTTTGAAGAGGTGTACAAAGAGAAATATGTGACAAATGCAAATTTTTTCCAAATGGGCTTATAATTTTATGATCCAAACTTGATCATAATATTATCCATGCCCTCTTTACACCTTGCCACGACCTTTTCCTATTTTCTTGATTTATTTTTGAATTTAAAGGCATTTAATTCAATTTTAAATTAAATAAAATATGAAAACAAGGTATAAAACAAGTTGGGTTGGATTTCTATCTATCTTGAGGACCAAGGAAGCCCACAATACATGCCAATTTCGTGCAAGCTCATACAAGGAAGAGAAAATCAAATTTTGGAAAGATTTGATGGAAGTTAACAAGAAAATATTTTTGCATTCAAAGCCATATCTTTTTTCATTCTTTTTGATCAAATCTCTTGCTCTATAAATACATAACACATTCACAAGACCAAAGGACGAAGCCCTAGCCTCATGAAGCAACCCTAAAAATCACAAAATTCTCTCAAAGTTGTAATTTTCGAATTTTGTTTTCCAGCAGGTTTCAATCAAAACCAAGCATCCCATTGTGTTCATGAGCTTCCCAGGAAGCAAACCAAGCCCTTACACGAAGCCAAAGCATTCCAGATCGCGTTGTCCAAGCATCACCGGTTTGGTAAAACTCTCAAATTCGATTTTCATAATTCATGCATTATTAACTATTTTTGTTTGTTTGTTTGATCTCAGGACATCCATTAGAACATGTTTGATGCATTACATGCAAGCTTTAACGCAAAAATAAGGATTTGCCATTGTTAGGGCAAAACTGTTGAGAGCTTCGAAGCTCAGTGTACAGGGGTTTTTAGGGCAAACCGATACCACCATTGAACTCGCAGGGGTCGATTTAGGGGGGGTAGCCTTAATATCTTGTTCAAACTCTTTCTATTTCGCAGGTTTCCAGAATCATCTCGCCGGAGAAGATGACTGGAGGTCCGATCTGGGCTTTTCTGGTCTGAATCAGAAGAGAAGCTTTGCATATCTATTAATCCATGTAACTTAATTCATGGATGTATCTCCGCCCCAGCGGTTAAACTTGCGCGCACTAAATCACTTGTTCCAGAGGGCATGGATTTGAACCCTGCTTTTGCCATTATTTTTCATCCTATTTTGCTATATTTCAGGTTTCTCCAGAAGTCTTGCCCAGAAATCATGTCTTCTGGCCATTCATGTCACGCTTTAGGCCCCAGAAGCTCCAGCTTCTGGGTGTGTTTCCCATCAGAAAGCCCCCAGAAGGGCGCACTTTTGGGCATTTCCAAGCCAGAAGCTCCAGAAAACCCAAGGTTCCGGGCACTCCCACGCGCAAGAATCCCCAGAAGTAGGCACTTCTGGGCACGGTCAGCCAAGGATCTCTTAGAAGTTCCAACTTCTGGGAGAATCCTTTCTAGAAGCCTTCTAACACTTTTCTTATTTCTTTTTATATTTTTCCTTTTAATTTATTTTCTCTTCAAATAATTTTCTCATGCATTTAAAAATCACCAAAAAATATTTTCCTTTTGCATTTTAATCAGAAAAATGTTTATTTAATTTTTGACATAAAAATTAATATTTTTGCATGCATATTTTAATTAAATGTTAATTAACCATTAAATTGACTTTTAATTGCTTTTCCTTATCAAAACCAATCCAGCAAATTCCCAAAAAATTATTCTATCATCTAATTATCATCACTAACCCAAAAACATTTTTCTTCATTCAAAACTTTCTTTTACTAACGAATTTTCTCTTATACGGATTTCTCATATTTTCTGATTATTATGTATCTGTTTCCAGGTTGTAATAGTTGGGATTTATTTTCTCGCATTCCTTTTCCAATATTATGTAATTGCTCATGGGATGTAATAGTTTAATTAGGACTTTACTTTCCGCACTCCTATTATGTAACTGCCCCAAAGCCATGTAATAGCGTAGGACATTTACTTTTCCGCACTTTACTTTCCGCAATTTACTTTCTGCATCCTATAAACTGCTAGTAACTAGGCGTGTATGGCAAGATAAAAAACGAACATAGATCACTTCTAATTCCAAGATAATATATCTGAATTTAACACACTCTTTTCACACATGCACCCCTTAGGGTGATTCTCTCTCGTTACCTTTCGAATAAATGGTCAAGTCCCTCGAACATAGAGGTATCTTAGCACTGTTACCTATAAACATATCATCATAGTCTCTTCGATACAAAGATCATAGACCCACGATGTCGCCTACGAATACATGATCTCGTTCCTCGATTGTTGCCTACGAAAAGTGATGATCGTCCCTTCGAATGTGCTAGGATACTCCTACAAGTTGCCTTCTATGACCATCCGATGTCCCTTTGAATGTCCCTTCTACATCCAACGAATAGGGTTACCTACCAACTAATGGTATGGATAGCACTGTTTTAAAAGGAACGTAAAATAACATGAAAACGACCATTCTGAGTAGGTAATAAGACTTTTAGTTGCTTGCTCTATCAAAATACTTTTCACACCTCACACTTTTGTCAAAGTTAAAACACTTTTCAAAACGAAACTTTTCAAAATATTTTTTTAAACACACACACAGAAAGCAATTTTTAAAGTGAGCTAAAAGCAACTAAGAGCCCGTAGATAACTACGGATGAAAAGGGGTGTTAATACCTTCCCTTTTCATGACCTTCTCCCTTACTCAGAATCTAACGAAGGTGTTTTTCTGTTCTTTTCACCTTCCCTTAATTGGATAAAAGAAAAGTCGGTGGCGACTCTTGCTATCCGCAACATTTGCGATAAAAAGTAAAACAAATTCCAAAGTCAGTTCTCCCACCGTATTACAGTCATGAGTAGAGTTTTCGGCTTCCTTTTCCTCGTATTGGATGTACGCCTGGGCTTTCAGGAGGAAAGCATCCAAAGTAGAGGGAGTTTCGATACCTATAGCCTTCGCGAAGTCGCTACGATGGCGTAGTCCTCTTTCAAGGAGATATTTTTTCATGTCGTTTGTCGTTGAGACCTAGACGGCTTCTTGGTTGAACCTCTCGATATATGCTCGGAGAGATTCTTCTTTGCCCTGAATGATGGCCTCTAGGTATGCCTTTGACTTTTGGTGGCATCAGGAGGCAGTGAAGTGTCTAGAGAATAGTCTCACATATGCTTCCAGGATGTGACCGATCCGTCAGGCAGGCTTTTATACCAAGCCATGGCCCCTTTCCTCAAGGTCGTCGGAAATAGGCGGAATTTGATGGCCCCACAAACCCCCCAATAATCGAGAAATGCATCGATGTTCTGGATATATTCATCAAGGTCGATGGTACCGTCGTATTGACTGAGCCTGGGAGGTTTCTCTAGACCGGATGGAATAGGAATGTCCATTTTAGCTCGACACAAAGGACCTTGATGCTCTTCTTCATCGCTCTGGTCGGGAGAGAGGGAGATGGAACGATTGTTTCTCTTGTGATGGGGGGGATAGTTTTCTCTCCTCCCTTGATTTGGGAGACGGAGATCGATCGCGGGAGCGATACGACTCGTTCTTCGTCTTCTTGTGCGAGGGAGATCCCCGATTTTTTCGAGGTGGGGTATGTCCCCTCTTCTTCATAAAAGATCGTTCGGGATGGTCCTCCTTCCGAGCAGGTCTTCTTGGCAAGGGACTTTGGGAAACGGCTGTTTTAGGTCTCTAAGGTGGAGATGATGGGCAGTTCTTTTACAGAGCATCGATGCGATGGCCTTACTGGAGGAGGAGGTTGTTAGTCTGATTGAGGACGGACAAAATAGCAGCTAATGTTGGGTCCGTATTGATCGACAGTGGTGCCGAGGGTTGAGGGATGACGAGGTCGTCAGCTTGATCTTTGGGTTTTTGGTTATCCAAGAAAGAATCTTGGTCATCAGCATCTTCAGAATCTGGGGATGCGGTGTAATGCCCGTTTTTAATTAATATTATATTATATTAACATTTTCGAATCACCGATCGATATTTATTTTGCGACGAGAATGTTTGTGTTAATTAATATATCTATTAATATATTTGGCGATGTTTCGTTAGGATCCGATATTTAACTCCCCAGGATTATTTGAATGAATGGAATTAATGATATAATTAGATGTTATGAGTGTTTTAAGAATAGATAGGGGTGTGAGGAGTAATTTTGTAGAAAGGGGATTTACACCCTTGGCTAGTAAGAGTACACCCTTATAAAACCAATTTTCCTCATTTTCTTTCCATTCATAAAACACTTCTCTTTGTTTTCTTTCCATTTTGCAAAACCAAGACCAAACATGGAACTTGGAAGCTAGTAAGAAAACAAGTTATAAAAACCATTTTCTTTTCCTTTTCTTTCCATTGTGAACACAAAGCCAAATAGAGCTTAAGAGCTTGAGAGAAAGAGAGGGTTTTGGGAAGAAGAAGAAGAGGAGAAAGAGAGGAAGAAGAGGAAGAACTTGAGCAAGCATGAAGATGGAGTCTTGTAGAATCATCCAAGCTAGAGGTAAGGGGTTTGATTCTCCATCTCATATTGTTAGGTTTTGATGTTTGTGTTTTGGATTTGGGGGGAAAATTGATAGGTTGATTTATGAGTTGTGTGTTTGATTGTTTGGTTGGAATAGATTAGAAAAGTTGAATTAGGTGTAGGGATTATGAGGTTGATGATGATTAGAATCAATGGGAATGGTAAAAGTGAAGTTGGGAATGGGAAAAATGAAGTTTTCACACAGATCAATCAACACGGGCCGTGTTGATTCACACGGGTGCCCGTGTTGATCCCTTAAACGAGGAAGTGTTGTTGACAGACAAATCAACACGGGCCGTGTTGATGAACACGGGTGCCCGTGTTGATTCACTGACTTGGTGTTTTTCTGTGTTTCTGATGGCTTTTCAACACGGGCCATGTTGATGCACACGGGGGCCCGTGTTGATGCTTCTGTAGCCTCCAAAATTCTGATTTTTTGCATTTCTTTTGGAACCCGATTTTGTTCTAATTTTCTGATTTCGGTAAATTCGACGACGGAGCAAGTTGATCCGAATTCAACGAAAATTGACGTGCTAGCTAAGTTTGACGTGTAGAACGTAGTGGTGAGGTTAGTTTTTAGAAATTACGAGTTTTTAAGAGATGACCCGAAATAAGCTTAATTGCGGTTAAATTGAATCAGATTTCGTTTTAGTGGATTTAGGACACGTATGGACAATCCGATTGCGACGTTAACGATTATGATTGATGCCGGTTATTAGGAATGGCTTTTGCGATGATTATAGGGGTTTGACTATTTTTCGGTATTTAGAATTTAGTGAACAAATCAATAATGAGGTGGGGTGATTAAACATAATGTTTGCAATGACGTATTAGTTAGTGAATACTTGTTGATATACGATGCGATGGTATATGTCTTTGTACATGATTATATTGATGTCGTTAATAAATGCTTCCGATTTGTGAATGCATCATTTTTGATGATAATGAATTAGTGGTGATGTTTTGTATAATGCAAATATGAGGCGATGATATATTCATCTTGTTTTGAATAAATTATGGCGATGTGGGCTTTATGCTAATTTTGATGAGCGACGATGATGTTTTTGTGTTGTGTTGTTTTATTTTCGAGTCACATACATTGCATTGGCAACGATGGGCTTTTATGCCAAGTGACGAGGCTTTTATGCCAAGCGACGAGGCTTTTATGCCAAGTGTTCCTATTTATGGACAAAGCGACGGGTACCACATGCATAACATAGTCGTGTCTCATGGAGTCGGTTATGTTTATGTTTGAGTTGTTTGGCGTTGAGTTTTTAATTGATGAATGATGTTGGATTGCGATGATATATGATGCTTTGTTTGGTGATGATCTTTATGATGAACATGAAATGAATATGAATTGATAATTTCATGATAACTATGCGATGAATATAAATGATGAGTTTTGCGATGATTTAACTTGATGAAATGCTTAATGCAAATAGGATGTGATGATGTTTGTAATGATGGGCTTTATGCCAAAAGCGACGATGGGCTTTATGCCAAATGCGACGATGGGCTTTAGCCAATTTGTGATGATTTTGCTTATGTTATTAGTATTGTTTAATGTTGTCGTTTATGATTGCCGTGTTAATTAGTGATGTATTAGCTTGTGACGATTTCGTGGTGATGGAGGTTTACGTGTTGTTGTGATGATTTGTGTCGATGAGGTTAAGGCGATTAAGTGTAGATTATACACTTTAAAGTGACGATAAGAGTAAGTGAGTTTTGGATATGTGTTGGAATGTACTCATTAACTTATATCCCTTATGATTCCAAATATATGTATATATATACATTATCATGCCTTTAACTATATGTTTTGGAGTATCTCACCCTTTACTTGTTTCGTCGTTACCTTTATATTGGTAACGTGCAGGTTATGAAGACGGAGTATATAGCTGTTGTTAGTCGAGTCGGTGTCGCTCTGATATGTAGCACTCGGGGGGAATTATTATGTTGTCTTGTTGTTTTTCTTTGTAAATAAGAATCATACTTTATGAAAATATGATTTATTAAGGAAGTTTATTAAAGAAGATGTTTTGATGTTTTTGAATCAATTTATGTTTTTCGACGACGTTATGTATCCGAGATTTATACTTTAAAGCAAACGATTTAAGGTGATTTGGTTTGATGATGTGACGCCTCAGTATTTAATTTATGAAATTTTAAATTACTCTGATTTTCGTATATAAAACCTTGGGTAAATTTGGGGTGTTACATGCGGTCCTGCCATCCCTATGATCAATAGTGTCCTCTAGACGAGGAGATGAATTAGTCTTGTCCGTCTTTTAGACAGGTGAGAGAACGGTCTTGCTGGAAAAGAGTTGATCGTTGTTAACAACCATCTCGTTAGGAGTTTCGAGAGTATCTTTGATCTTTGGATTTCGGGATGACGAATGAAGACGGGGAAGATAGTTCCCACAAACGGCGCTATTGATCTAAATGAATGATCAGAATCGGAGACGGCGGGAACGGTTGATGATCCTTCGAGCAAGTTGATGTTGAGGAGGTGGTAGTGTACCTGCAAGGCACTCCGATGCTAAAGTAAGCAAATGTTCAAGTAAGAGGGTAGAAAATATTAGGGTTTTGAGTGTAAGAAAGTGATACCTTGCCATCAAAGATATGAGGGTTTATATAATAATCTTAGGAAGATCCTCATTGGTTGCTATATTCTGGCCGAGATATGTGGATCCGTAAATATAGTTGTTCGAGCTGACTAGGTCAAAGTCGAGCAATGGCGCCCGTAACTAGCCATTGTGTCGGGCAAAGGGAGTGTCACGGGCATAGCTCTTGATGCGATGAGTAGTGAATCTTCTCGACGGGCGCCGAGCAAGAGACATCATGTGGCATGTGTTCTGAGCAACTGGCAGCCCCCAATGTCGGCACTGATCTCTATCGAAGGTTGTATCTCGAAGAACGTGACATGTCGATGGCGTTAAATCAATATATATATATATATATATATATATATATATATATATATATATATATATATATATATATATATATATATATATATATATGTGTGTGTGTGTGTGTGTGTGTGTGTGTGTGTGTGTGTGTGTGAGGAGGGATCAAATTACACCCGAAGAGTTACACGATGAGTTACACTCGCTCAAAAACGTCACTTTGGATTAATATTTTTTAAAATCAACCGTTGGATTGAAACATAACATCATATAGATCATACCTATAAAATTTGAGATTAAACTATAAAGATTTACTATACGATCAAGATATCTAAAAATTAACGTCAAAATGGACTTTCATATAACGTTAATTTTGATCTAGTTCAATGACATAATAAATCATTATAGATCAATCTCAAACTTTATAGGTATGATCTATATGATGGTATGTTTCAATCCAACGGTAAATTTTAAAAAATATTAATTCGAACTGACGTTTTTGAGCGATTGTAACTCTTCGGGTGTAATATCCCTCCTCTCTCTCTCTCTATATATATATATATATATATATATATATATATATATAACTTATGTGGGAATGTGAGAATGAATAACAATTGTTAAATTTAAAAACAAAAAATTAAGATTAAATTGTGATCTTTACTAAATTTATTTTCTATTAATCACACGTAATATTATATACGACACTACATAATTACATAAAATTGAATGAATGTCATATAATATTTTAATCACAGCATATAAAGTGGAAAGCATTATTTTCAAAACTCTAAATTTTATTATTAAAGTTCATGATAAATTTAATAGGAAAATTAACAATCATGGAGAATCGCATAGTTCTATAACCTAATGCTCTGATAGCACATGTAACTTATTTTTCATTCATGCTATACAATTCATTAATAAACTATCATTATATGAACATTAGAATTACGATTCTCACAAAATAAAGATAATAAAATGTGTACCTTGTTTCTTGATGATTATAAAATACAATCATAGTTCACTAATACTCAATCTATCCTTTTCCTATCCATGCTTTCTCACAGCCCTTTCTTGATAGCTATTCGGTATAGAAACTATTATAGAAGGAATAAAACCCTTTTTTCAATTACCATGTTTGAGTCTAATCATATCATTATTATTTATAGATGTTATTCATCAAATCCCTTCACAATAACACTTTTTTCATATAGATGTCATTCATGTTCATTCACAATAATACTTTTTCATTTTATTTGAATAACATCTTTTCACTTTATTTGAATAACTTCTTTTCACATGTTATTTGAATAACACCACTTTATGATAATTAAATAATATTATTTTTTTGTATTATTTGAATAACACCTCTTCATATTATTTGAATAACACTCTTTCATAATATTTATTTACCTGAGTCATATTGTATATTTAATTATTAAATATTTTTACAGAATAAGTTAACTTAAATAAAGGTTAATTTAAACTTAATGTGATTATTTAATAAGCCTCATAGTAATAAAATAAAATAAAATAATTATAAATATTATTAGTTATAGTCTAATATTTACAACATGAATAAATACAGACCTTTAAAAAAAATATTAAAAAAATTAAAAATAAAGCACTAAGATTTGCTGTCAAAGTTAAAAGATGGAACTATATGAATTTTCAACTAGAAATCTATTTCCATGTAATAGTTAAGTTGCCAATAAGTATCTCATTTGTCAAATCATTGAAATTCCAAAACTAAGGTTTTGAGATGATTTTCTATTTTATTATGTTTAGAAATAAAATCATCTGTTAATTTTAATTTTTTAAAAATTCAAATATATAAACTATAAAATTTATTTATTTTATTTTTTAATTTTACTTAAATATTATTTTAAATTTAATTTTTAAACGAATGGATTATAGTTTGAAATAAACTTTTAAAACCCAAAATCCACAACCACAGAAATTAAAAACCATGAATTTACAATATATAGAAACAAAATCATAAATGAGATAATAGAAAAATAAAATTTGAATTCAATCCACAAATAAATGTGAAAAGACTAAGTTTGGTGTCATTTGAGGCCAATATGTACCTTTTTCTGAAATAGATATTAAATTGTCGTTTGTGGCCTTTTAAAATTAATTAAGCTTCAACTAGTAGTTGGACAATTAAGTATGAACACCGATTCTACACTTAGCTATCTTCTAATGTGATGTGAAGAATGCACATGCCATTGCCTCTCAATCTCATATTCTAGACCAATTGGAAAATTTTGAAGTGCATGTGACCTTCAATGCAGCCACGTTTATGTGCCGACACCAAATTTGGAGAATATAGCATAGTGAAAAACATATATATTTTTGATCAAGTATTTTTTTTTTATTCTTTATAAAAATATTGATTCTTTAGTTTAATAATTTAAATTCATTTAGTTCAACTAATACACAACATCAGTTGAATTATCTCACTTGCTCAATAATTTTTATATTAATATATTAATTCATATATATATAAATAAATTTTATTAAAAGAGAATTAAACCTTATTTTTATATTAATATATTAATTCATATATATAAATAAATTTTATTAAAAGAGAATTAAACCTTTACTCATATAACTCATCTAATTCATACTAATTAGTTTACACCCTTCACCTATTTGTAACTTAGTAATTAGACTTTATTAATCAACTTAAATTAACAATATTTTTTATTAAAATTGTATGCTCATAAATCATACTATTAAGTTATGATAACGAGTGATTCAACGGAGGTTAAGAAAAAAAAAACGTAAGTCACATCAGTTTGATTTATGTCTGGAATGTTGATCATGGTAGTGGTATATCTATTATGGCACATGATTGAGCAATATCAAATGAACCAATAAGACATGCACTTAATTTTTATTGATTTGGAGAAGACGAATGTAAAGTTGTCTAGAAAGATTATGTGAAAGTCCTATAGAAAAAGGGGTTAATATTGCATATATTTGAACTATCTAGGATATGTATAAAGTAGTGTCGAGTAGTGTGCAGACACAAGGTGGAGAGACAGACGATTTTCCATTATAATAGATTTGCATCAAGGTTCAACCTTAAGCCATACCTTTTAACCTTAATTTTGGATGTACTCATGAAACACTTCCAAGAGCTAACATATGATTTATAATTTTTAAGTTATTATTGTTTTATACTTATGATAATGAGAATACATCAATAATTAAAAAGAATAAATTAATACTATCAAATGTCATATGATAGATAGACCATTCCTAAGCCAAGACTTACAATCAAACGATTTAGGCATTTGAAAAGGATTTGAAAAATAGAACTAAACACTAGTCTAACCTCCTAAAGATCATATATCATACTGGTATTGACAACTCATAGGTCATAAATAGATGGTTAACTGTAAGTTCCTTAGCTTTGAGGATTGGCATTACTTTTTGTAAAACAAATAATAGCAGCAATAATGTATTATACAATAGGATGCATAAACTTGCTAAGAAGAACATGTACAACAAGAAGTCCTATTGAAATTTCAGAACATGTTGTGTTGTACTTATTCAACAACTGGAACAACATGTCGAAGAAGATGTCCTATGAAGGAGCATTCGACATCGCGCCTGCTGAACTAAATAATGAGATTTAGTTCTGATTTAAGTTATGCAGAATATTTAGAGAATATTATGCAAATCATATTTACAGGCATATTTGAAGGTCTAGAAGATTCAACCTGAAATCAAGGAGAATGAAGAATTCATAAATAAAGGAGATTATTTAGAAAACTAAAGACCTTACTTGTAGCAGAAGTTTTCTGCAGTTTATTACAGTTGATATGTTGTAGTTTGAAGGCCCAAATTTAGTTAGGCATAGGTTATAAAATAAGGATTTGTAACCTAGTTTAGGTAGCTAGCCAAGTATATCAAACACACAATCATTAGAGCTAGATGTTGTGAACCACCCGGTTTGTGGGATGGTCACCATGCTCCTCGAAACTTGTAGGTGACAGGCAGTATGTATTGTTCTTGTAGGAAGATTTGAAGCAACTCTAAGGTGTGTTCTAAGTTATAAGTAAAAGGCTTTGAGACTTAGTTAGGTTGTGATAGAAGTGTGTCTTCTATTCTTTGTTACTGTTATTATTTATCACTGTGTGTGATTGAGGGGAGTGAGAAGGGTCTCATATCTAAGATTTCTTAGGTAGTAGGATTAGTGGGTAGTGATTAAGTGAGGAGTTGTAAACGGGGGAATTTAGCTCTGAATTGATATTGCTGATAGTGATCTTCATCCCTTGCTTGGTAGCCTCCAAATGTAGGTGTGTTTGCACCAAACTCGGTGAATAATTATGCAATGTCTTTTATATTTTATGTACTGGTTTAACTTTCCTGTATGTTTATGTCAAATCAGATGTCACGACATCCTTATAAGACATCTGAGTCTGCTATACTAGAATTTCAATTGGTATCAGAGCAGGCATCTTATTTTGTTCTGGGTGAGATCCTAGGAAGATACTTTCTAGTAACATGGGCAAGGAGAAAGTTTGTACTAAAGGTTGTGTGAACGAAGTTGGTTCATATTATTGTTTCAATGGTCACTTGAAGTGGAGGATGGACCATCTGTGACAGACTGAGATGTGGATCTGTTTGAAGGTGTGAGGAATGGTAATAGCAGGCTTGTGTGCTTCTGTTTTGTTAGTTTGATTTATTTTTAAATCATGATTTGTTTGTTGTCATTGTTTTGTGGTGCTTATATCCTAGAGTGACTAAGACATGTCTAAAGATTGTTGAAGAGTTTTCTGATATATTTATTTTTCGTTGCACTTGTCTCTAATGGAAAACTTCTAATGTTTAATGATTGTCGGGAAAAGATGGTTTACAAGATATAGAACCAATCTATTAGCAAGTCTGAAGAATCCTGTTGCACTAAGGATTGGCATAGTATATGCTTTGAGTGTTAAAGGGAATCTCCTCTTAAGGAACAATAGGTTGGGAAGTTACACCTGAATGTAAGAAGAGGTCTGGTTAGTGTGCTCATCAGAAGAAGCCTCTTAAGTTGTGTAGTGTGTAGGTTGTTGCATGGTCTAATCTTGAAGGCTGGCATACTATAGGTGTATCCTCTTGTGTCCCCTGCAAAACCTATGTTTAAACTGATGTTGGAACATTCATTATGTTCTTTGTATCTTCAACAAAGGAAGATTGTTTAGGTCATGGTGGCGTATAGAGTTGAGTTATTTGTCAAATTTGGTGCGTCTGCAATATGGATACCTTACATGTCTGCCAATTGTGATAAAGAATCCCAATATGCTAGTTTTTCTCAACCAAGTGTGAAAAGGTAACTCTATCTGGTTTCTGCTCCTCTCATAGGAATCTGTGAAGATAATGCTCTGGTGATAAAATATGCATATGATTGTCTGTAAATACTCTGTCAGGAGCTGAGTAATGGTATGGTGTGATTATGTTCGGAATAATATGACTCAAAGAATGGTTGAGAGTGTGTTAATCTTCACAAGTGTTCAATGTGTGATAGCCCCGTCTATTATGAAGATATGATCGTCTGATAAAGATCTGTATATAAATGATGGCAAGTATCTTGATGGGAGCTGGATATTTGTTTGATGAATGTGTGCAAGTATACAATTTAGACTCTTTGTATTAGAAGGGATGTGAAAAGTTATGTTTTATTGGCAATGAGGAACACTCACGTTTGAGCTTCCTGAAAGACTTTCTTGTGTAAAAACTCGTCTGGATAATATACCAAGAACTAAATTGATAAGTTCTAGGGTATGGAGAAGTTGATGCTCTATATGATGTTATAACATCATAGTTGTTGAAGATACCAGATGTTAGAATAAATTTGAAGCTCAAGAAGAGGCATCTCCGGTTGTATGGATTGGAATGCGTAAATTATAATCTTGATAATGGTAGCATGTGGATGGAATGGATGAAAAAGAGTATCTAACAGGGTGATCTGATCAATTCTCTTGTTTCTAATGTGATTTATTCTACTACAAGTGACATAATGTGGCAATCTGAATCTTGTATAGCAAGAAAACTAAGGACACTTACTTTGGAATATGTGAGAATTCCAAAACAATAGTACTTGTAGTATTGTGAGGACCTTGACAAATGTGTCCTTGTAACTCAGGATGTTTGAAGTGAAGATATTCAACAGTTTTGTTCATCCAGATGTGTTCATCCATATGTGTTCATCCATGTGTGTTCATCTAGTTGTGTTCAATAGTTGTAACTTCCCAACTCATAGGTCATAAATAGATGGTTAACTGTAAGTTCCTTAGTTTTAGGATTGACATTAACTTTTGTAAAATAAATAATAGCAGCAATAATGTATTGTACAATAGGATATATAAACTTGCTAAGAAGAACAGGTACAACAAGAAGTCCTATTGAAATTTCAAAACATGTTGTGTTTTACTTATTCAACAACTGAAACAACATGTCGAACAAGATGTCCTATGAAGGAGCATTCGACATCGCACCTGCTGAACTAAATAATGAGATTTGTTTCTAATTTAAGTTATGCAGAATATTTAGAGAATATTGTGCAAAGCATATCTACATGTATATTTAAAGGTCTATAAGATTCAATCTGAAATCAAGGAGAATGAAGAATTCATAAATAAAGGAGATTATTTAGGAAACTAAAGACCTTACTTATAGCAGAAAATTTATGCAGTTTGTCACAGCTGATATGTTGTAGTTTGAAGGTCCAAATTCAGTTGGGTATAGGTTATAAAATAAGGATTTGTAACCTAGTTTAGGTAGCTAGCCAAGTATATCAAACATGTAATCAGTAGGGCTAGATGTAGTGAACCACCCGGTTTGTAGCATGGTCACCATGCTCCTCGAAACCTGTAGGTGAGAGGCATTATGTATCATTCTTGGAGGAAGCATTGAAGCAATTCCAAGGTGTGTGCTATGTTAGAATCAAAATGCTTTGAGACTTAGTTAGGTTGTGATAGAAGTGTGTCTTCTATTCTTTGTTATTGTTATTATTTATCACTGTGTGTGATTGAGGGGGAGTGAGACGGTGCTCATATCTAAGAGTTCTTAGGTAGAAGGGTTATTGGGTAGTGATGCAGTGAGGAGTTATAAATGGGGGAGTTGTGTCTGAATTGATACTGCTGATAGTGATCTTCATCCCTGGCTTGGTAGCCTCCAGATGTAGGTGTGTTTGCACTGAACTGGGTGAACAATTCTAGTGTGTCTGTTATATTTTCTGTACTGGTTAAACTTGTCTGAATATTTATGTTAGATTAGATGTCACGACATCCTTATAAGACATTTGAGTTTGCTATACCAGAATTTCATTAATCACCTCTAAAGGACATATACATAACAAACAAGAAACAATCTTGAGATTCATAAACACCTTATGCTTAAACAAAATATCTTTGGTACAGACTTTATCTTGAAATAATTTCCAACATAAAAAAATTATTTTAGAAGGGGTCTAACTCACTCGAATAAATGTAAGAATCGGGCTCACCAAATTGGGCGTAAGGTCAGAAGAATATGGTGTTCAATAAAGGCTAAGTAAGTTGAGGCTACCAAATACATCATGTTTAGAGTAATGTCACCACCATTTATTGATTCAACTAGAGACTTTGAATATTTAAGTATGCTTGATGGATACTCTGGGTATAACCAGATTTTCATTGCTGAATAAGATATGCCCAAAACAGCATTTCGATGCCTTGGAGAAATAGGCACCTATGAATGGGTAGTCATGCCTTTTGGCTTGAAAAATGTTGGGGCAACATATCAAAGGGAAATTAATTCCATCTTTCATGACTTCATTGAATCATTTATACAGGTTTACCTAGACGATATTGTGATAAAATTTGTATTAGATGAAAGTCATCTGGATCACCTTCGTCAATTATTCAGAAGAATAAGAAAATATGGATTGAAGATGAATCCTCTTAAATGTGCCTTTTTTGTGTTGGCTGGAGATTTCTTGGGCTTTGTGGTCCATAAGAAGGGGATTAAAATAAACCAGAATAAAATGAAGGCTATCATGGAAGCGAAAGCACCATCAACGAAGAAAGAGTTGCAATATCTACCGGGAAAGATAAACTTCCTAAGAAGGTTTATATCTAACCTAAGTGGTCAAACTCAAGCCTTCTTTCCCCTCCTTCGTCTAAAGCAAGGGAATTTTGACTGAAACAATGAGCATCAAGAAGAGTTTGATAAAATCAAACAATACTTAGTGCATCCTCCCATCTTATCACCATCCTCTACTATTATATAAAACATGTTGATGTTTATGTTTCATCTCACTTTGATGTTATTAAACACATGCTTTCAAAACCAATAATGCATAGTCGATTTGGCAAATGGGCATTTTCCCTTACTGAGTATTCCTCAGCCTTTTTTGCCTTTGAAGCCAATGAATGGTCAAGTAGTCTTATATTTTATAGCGGACCATTTAGTGGTCGAAGACTCAGCACTCAACTATGTTGAATTAAAACCTTGGAGATTATTCTTCGTTGGGTCCACCCATAAGGTAGGAAGTGGAGTTGGAATTTTAATCATTTCTCCTGAAGGAATTCAAACAACACTCAAGTATAGGATTGAAGGTCTTCTTTGTTCGAATAACGAGGCAGAATATGAAGCACTTATTGCCGGACTTGAAGCCCTGTTGGAATTGAGGGAAGACAAGGTCGAAATTAAAGGAGACTCTGAATTAGTAATCAAGCAAATAACAAAAGAATACAAGTGCATAAAAGAAAATATGATCATGTAATTTGTTATTTCCAATAAATTACTTTAAAAATTCGAGTATGTGGATATTAAACACATTCCTAGACTAAAGAATAAAGAGGAAAATGACTTGGCTCAAATAGCCTCAGGATATAAAGTATCAGCAGAAAACTACAAGATCTCATCGAAGTAAAAGGGAGAGAAATGGCTACTATATTATCCCCATTAGACTTAGAAACTTCAAATTTAGGATATGCCAACAAAGAAGAATTTGAAGTGTTCGCTGTCAATGCCTTAGCAGATACAGACTGGCGAAGCCTAATCATAAACTACCTCAGAGATCTTTCGATAAACATAGAAAGAAAAATTAAATACAGAGCATTATCCTACATCTTGATGGGAAATGAATTGTATCAGAAGACCCCAGAAGGAGTGTTGCTCAAATGTCTGGGGGAGAATGAAGCATATTTAGCATTGTCTAGTGTGCATAGTGTAGCATGTGAGGCACACCAATCAGGCCATAAGATGAAATGTGCTATTTCGATATGGGATGTATTGGCCTATTATGCTCAAAGATTGCATAGACTTTGCTAAAGGTTGCCAAGAATTCCAAGCGCATGCAGGTATTCAACATGCTCATGCAAGTGAATTACACTTTATTATCAAGCCATGGCCTTTTAGGGGTTGGGCATTAGATTTAGTTGGAGAAATTCGACCTGCTTCATCTAAGGGCCAAAGATATATTTTGGTAGGAATAAATAATTTTACAAAGTGGGTGAAAGCAATACCTTTGGTGAACATTGATCAAGAAACTATTATTGAGTTCATCAAAAGACAAATAATCTATAGATTTGGAATCCCATAAAGTATTACAATAGACCAAGGATCCGTTTTCACTGGTCAAAAAGTGAAAGAATTTGCTCAAGAAATGGGTTTCAAATTATTAACCTCCACACCATATTATGCCCAAGCAAATGGTCAAGTCAAGGCGGCTAATAAGGTGATAATTGGTTTGATAAACAAACACATAGGAAGAAAGCCAAAGCATTGGCATAAAACTTTAGACCAAGATCTTTAGGCATGTCGAACATCCCCTAAGGAAGCAACTAATACCACTCCATTTCAACTTATGTTTGGACATGACGCAGTCTTACCAGTTGAGATTCATCTACAATCAATAAGGATTAAAAGGCAAGATGAAATTCCTTCTGAACTTTATTGGGAGATGATGATGAATGAATTAATAGACTTAGACAAAATAAGGTTGCGCGCTTTGGAAGTGTTAAGAAAACAAAAAGAAATAGTAGCCAGAGCATACAACAAAAGAGTCAAAGGTAAGTTATTTACAGTTAATGATTTGGTATGGGAAGTGATATTGCACATGGATATAAAGAATAAATCATTAGGGAAATGGTCACCACATTGGGAAGGACGGTTTCGAATCCTACAGGTGTTTTCAAATGATGCTTATGACATCTAAGAATTAGCAGAGGATCGAAGAATATTAAAATTAAATAGGAAGTACTTAAAGAAGTATAAACCATGCTTGCAAGAAATTCGAATCATAACAGAGTAATATAAAATAATATTTATTTTGAGCCAAAATGACGCTAATATAAATAGTTTGCCAACATGGATTTGTCTCAAATATTACAACAATTAAGTGAAAACAGGAAATGAAGTCAAGAGTACATATCAATTAAAAAAGGTAAGTTTTGCTTCAACTTGTCAAATTTTATCCTTGTCATGTTCACTTTGTATTGGGAAGCAGTTTTGACACCCTCAAGAGTGTCAATTTCTCTGTTTATGCACTCAGCGTGCTCCACGTGTTCTACGCTCTTTAAAGCCAAGGCATCAATCTGAGTCATGTCCAACCCTTAGATAGCAGCCTATTGATCACAAGCATCCTTAATCTTTTCCTTGAGTTCCGTGATCTGGGACTCCCAGAGAGAAATTGATCTGGTATACACATCATAAACTGATTGTGCTTTTTTCTAACAGAGCTCCAAAGCCTCTACTTCTTGGGAAGTCTTGAACGCTTGATCGTATTTAGTAGTTTATTCTTATCGTTTCGATCGGATTTTCGATTCAACATCATTTTCCCTGTTGTACTCAGTACTAATTTGATCAAGTAAAGTATGAATGTCATTGAGAGTTTCACCTACATTGGTAGGACAAGCAGTAAGGTCTATTCGACTAATTAATTTCTTCATGGGAAAATAGGCTATGGAATCTTTCTTCAAAACAACAAATAGATCAACTTCAAGAATAATTGTTTTTACTTGTTGGATGAGCTCGTCATAAGGATTTTGGGTTGCAGTGGTGTTCGACTTGGTTGAAACATCAGATTGGCTTTTTTCAGAGGATGACCCTCTCTTTGCCATCATTATTTTAACATATTAAATAGGATTGGTCTTCTTCAAAGTTGTCTTCTCTTCTTCAGTTATGGTTATTGGGACATGGATTTGAATGTGCTTAGCACCAGCAGGAATGAGATAATTCTTTTCCTTTGTTCCTTCCTCATGTTCCACTTCTTCGCCAGCATCCTCTGCAAAGTAATGATTGATGGTCTCTGTACCATTTCCTCGTCTGAATCTTTGACAAACCGAGCCTTTTTGGGAGAAGAGTCATTAGGGCTATCTTCGTTTGGGATTTCATCTTCAGCAACTCTTTTTCCAACTTGTTGGGGTTTCTTCGAAGGATCCCCTTGAGGAGACGAAGTTTCTTGTTCATCTAGAACCTCACCAACATTGGGTTGATTGGCAGTAGTCGAAGAACATTTGTTCAGGGCAACACCACTAGAGACCGGCTAGGGCAAAGAAGTGCCAATGTTGGGAAGAACTTCATGTTGTGCAGAAGAGTCTAAAGGAATTGTTTGTTTGTCCTGCAGATAGATAAAACATTAATTTAAGTGATCAAGTATTCAAAGGAATAAGGAAAGTCAAAATACTGTAATTTACCTTTGGATCATCATTTGAGACATTGCTTCCAATGTGCTCCAAAATCAGGTTGCTTGAAGGTTGAGGTAGGGTCTTCTTCTTAGGTGGAGGTTGATTTTTTATTTCAACACCAGGATGGGATGTTGGCTTGTAGCTATCACCAGATTTATTGATTTTCTTCTTTTTCTTTTGATATTTAAGGGGAGAGAGAGTGGAATCCTCATTTTTGTCCAGGTCATCTTCATCAGTGACTTTGTCATCCGTGGCCTTCCTTTTCTTTGGAGACTTCAGAGGTAAACCACTAGTCTGAGAACACAAGGCAATATGATTAACAAATGTAAAGATTTCTATGCTGTACATAAAAGGTGTGAGATGATAACTTTTCCGATTTCTTCTTTTTTGGAGATTTGTCTTGTGTGGTAGGAGGATCCTTGGTGGAGGTGGTATTTTGTTTGGAAGTGGTGGTCGAGCTCACCGGGGAAGTAGCCTTCTCCTTCTTAATTGCCTTCAGTTCAATAGCTAAAAGAATGCATATATGTTAGTTGAATTTGATCCAAAAGCAATTTAAAAAAGGATAATCGAAAGGAGCGAGGAATCCCTTGGTTCCACACCTTCGCACATTTCAGATGTGACAGAGACAACTGACAAATCATAGCGAAGGAAACCTTTGAAACTGTCTAGAGTGCAGTTAGCCCATGTCACCCTTTTAGCGGGTTTTTTAGTATAATTATGGTATTTATGAAAAATATTTTCACAGATAAACCAGTCTGGGTAGAGAGGAAAAAAGGCTAAATCAAGCTCTGAAGGAGTTAAGTTGGGAAACCTTGGTGGTTGAAATTGAAATGCCAACTTATACCTATATTCCGGTTTTACAGAAAGAGGAAATTTGAAGTTTGAAATTTGTTTTCTAAATTTTTCCTCCAAAGTTTTTGCTGCTTGAAAGACTGTTCGGTGGAGATTCATGGGATCATAGACAAATTCAAAGTATTTCTGGAACGCCTGGATTTCCTTGATATGGGTTAGCTACCTTTCTTTACATGTTCCTGCACAAGCGAAAAATGCTCTTCGAATAATATTAATTCCACCAAGTATAGAAGCTTTTCGTCATGTGGAAAGCAGTTTTAAATGAGATAAGTTTAAAATCAGCAAAGTTGGCATGATAGCCTTGATATTTTGTAACATCCTTGAAAGCATAGTCTACTCCTACCACGAAAATTTCTTGCATTCTGGTAAAAAAAGGCTCAGGGAGAAGTTGGCACAATCCAAACTGACGAGATACAAAGTTAGGTTGGTAGGCCAACAAGCAAACATGATTCTTTATTGGCATGATCTTGGAGAAGAGGAATCTAGGAAGAAGAAATGCTCGCCACATGTCTTTGATTTCCGGATTCGTTGTCCTTAGAATTCCTTCAATAGGTGAAGTGAATCATGAAGGACCATGAGGGTAAAACTTGTGACTCTTCGAAAAGATTATCGTGTAATTGGTAAAGCAGGCTTAGAAATTCTCTTTTTCATCGTTTGGGGTCAATTGTAAGAGTCTAGTTCCTTCAATGGTTTGATCTAAGATGTTAGGGTCTTTGTCATTCACGTTTCTAGAAGTACGAAGCGATGGTTCAAAAGTTGCATTCAGCCATAACTGGAGAAGCCATTATGCGCTAACAAGCACTAAATTGGTGCCAACCTGATATCCTTTTAGTTTAGAAATAGCATATCCCAGACTTTCATAGAGCCCAACTAATAGTAGTTTACTCTGACACACTTTTCAATTTTGGTGTAGTTGGTTCGCTAATGTTATAAATCTTCTAGCCACTTGCAGGGATTTGTAACAAAAAATATACTTCGACAGCCATAGATCCAGAAAAGCTACATGTTCGACGTCTAACACTTCTTCTCCTTCAGTATAATAGAGTCCCATATACGTAGAAAAGCTAGCGTTTTTGATATCAAAGTTAATAGTTTTATTTGAATATACATTAGGGTCAAATGCCTCTCAAGTATAAGGAAGCCGGTGATTGCAGCGATATTGAAGAGAGTGTGAGTCATCATCCCACAAGATAGACGGAAAGTGTTGTAGGTGGCATCCCAAAAGTAAAGTGATGATAATAGTAAAGTGTTAGTGTTTTAAGTTGGCATTAATTTTGATAAACTAGGCTTTAGCAATGTCATGATAAATGTCATGACATTCAGAGATTGAAGATAAATCCTACCTGCTAAGGATGTTAAAAGACAGCTCAGAACTGGAAGCTAAAGCTGTGCTGGAAATTCTGTAGAAAACAGTCTGATGTCATAACAGATGTTATGACATTCAGTGTGACATTCTGTTCTGCAGAATCTGTTTTTTCCTGAGACTTTTTAGGAAGTTTGTTGAGCTGCTAAATATTGTTTTTCTGTTACTAGAAAGCATGCTCACGTGGCTGCTAGGTTAATCTTAATTAAACCAAAATTGGTTGTTGAAAAGACCATGTTTTTAGGATTAAATTAAGTGAACCCTAGCTATCTTTATGGAAGCCCAAAACTGATGTTTCAGGATTGCTTCTATAAAAAGAATTCAACCCTTACAACTGTGTTGCGCCCTTGGATTATATTGAAGAGATAGCAGCTTGTTATTTGTGTACTGTTAGGATTTATAACAGTTGGTATTTGTAATTACAGTTTCTCTTGTGAGCCAAGCAACTATCAATTGATAAGTGCCTTGGACTAGGATTTGCTGTAAGGGTAGTTTATCACTCAAAGCTTTAAAGCACGAGTGTTTGTCTCTTGATTGAAAGCTTTGAAGCGAGATCAAGATAGTTTATTGAAGTGTGTCTTCACAATTCAATTAGTCAATAGGTTGATATCACTGCTGTGATTGAGGGGGAGTGAGTAGGTACTCTGATCTAAGTAGGACTTAGGTTGAAGTTGCATTGGGTAGGTTTTAAGTGAAGGAGATAAACTGGTTGGTTTGTTCCTGAATTAATTCTACTAATAGTGAATTTCCTCCCTGGCTTGGTAGCCCCCAGATGTAGGTGTAGTTAGACACTGAACTGGGTAAACAACTTATTATGTTCTTTACCGCTATTTATATTTACTGTGTAAATTGTTAATAGAGTGTCAGATAGTGTGTCATAACATTCTCTGTGACATCACGTATCTGCCTGCCAGGAATTTCATAAAGGTTGGCTATAACTAAAGCCCAATTTTGACATCTGAATAAGGTAAAAAATTCCTCGGTCTTTCCAGTCATGGGATTTCTTCTTTTCAATCTTAGAAAGCCAGGCCAAATAAGATCTGTCTAGCGAGGGGCATGATCGAAAAAGCTTAAAGTTTTCAGTTATGTAGTCAAACTAGAAAGTCTTTTTCTTAGCCTCAGGAACTACAGAGGTTTCTCCAAAAAAAATTCTTTGGGAGTTTTAGTGGTTTTCACAGCAGAGTCATCATCTTTTTTTAGGTGATTTAGTCTTATTAGCTATGGCTTTAGTTTCGTGGTGAACATGAAAAAATTCAAAAAATTTCTCTACATTCTCAGCGGAAATCAAAGGTCCCATGAAACCTAGGGTTTTACCAGATACAAAATATGGGATGAGTACCTGGGAAGCATAAATGACTTTTTTGCTCTGGTGTGTCCTTTGGAGTAGTGATAAAATCTTGATTCTCGGACACCGTAAGTTGGATGGTAAGTCCTTCTTGTGAAGTAGAAGCCTTTGAAGTTCCAACTTTCTTGTTCTTGGACGATGATTGCTTATGAGTAATTTCCATTGTTAAAGAAGAAGAATGTTTTAAGTTTTTGAGAAGAAGAAAAATGGGTTTTCTCTATTAACTGATGAAAATTCAAAGGTTGAAGAAGCTGAAAGTGTTAAAATGCAAAGAGTGACGTATTTATAGAGTGGTGGCAGTTGAAAAGTTTTTCATCCAAAGGAGTAGTGGGGCACATGCGCCTTTGTTATTGAAAGAGAAAGAGGTTACTTTTTTGTTTACCTTGGAAACTGATTTTTAGGTGATAATGATTGCAAAACTGCTGCACGTACGTCTGAGGGGACGTTTTGAAAAAAATGGTTGGTGTTTATGACGTTATAACAGTGAAAGGTCATCACGAGCTTTGGGATTTTCGAAATCAAATGTATGATTCAAAAATGAATATTTCTCTGTGTAACGAAATACACATTTTTGAGGGGCAATTTTTTGGCTGGTAATTTCGATATTAGTTAAATGGAAGAGTAGAGGTTTCTCTATTTTGGGCCTTATTCGAATGAAGTTAGGAAAAGCCCAAGTTATTCACTTTGTTTGAAAAATAGAAGGTTTCAATTGGAAAGGTATTCGTTGGAAGATTCAAACTCAAATACGTTAAAGATTCGGTGTTCACAAGAGGAAAGGATTGAATTCAATCGAACTTTTCTATAAAGGACGCGTGGAAGTCGGGGAATTCGAAGGACATACAGAGCTTCGAACGTGGCATTTTCTTAAGAAAAGACCGTTATGTTTGAATTAGTATAAATATAGGTCTTAGTGTTAGGATTGTGTGTGTTCATTTTGTACAAAATACTCATATATACTCAAAGTAGCAAGTGTTAAGAGAAACGAGTTGCAAAGAATGTATGTATAAAAACACCAGCATTATCTTTTGAAGCATTTTACTTAATAAATTTCAAAGTCTTTTATACATTTCCAGTACTTTATTTCTTGGATTATATTGAAGAGATAGCAGCTTGTTATTTGTGTACTGTTAGGATTTATAACAGTTGGTATTTGTAATTCTAGTTTCTCTTGTGAGCCAAGAAACTATCAATTGATAAGTGCCTTGGACTAGGATTTGCTGTAAGGGTAGTTTATCACTCAAAGCTTTAAAGCACGAGTGTTTGTCTCTTGATTGAAAGCTTTGAAGCGAGATCAAGATAGTTTATTGAAGTGTGTCTTCACAATTCAATTAGTCAATAGGTTGATATCACTGCTGTGATTGAGGGGGAGTGAGTAGGTACTCTGATCTAAGTAGGACTTAGGTTGAAGTTGCATTGGGTAGGTTTTAAGTGAAGGAGATAAACTGGTTGGTTTGTTCCTGAATTAATTCTACTAATAGTGAATTTCCTCCACGGCTTGGTAGCCCCGGATGTAGGTGTAGTTAGACAGGTAAACAACTTATTGTGTTCTTTCGCTATTTATATTTCTTGTGTAAATTGTTAGCAGTGTCGATAGTGTGTCATAACATTCTCTATGACATCACGTGTCGCTGCCATAATTTCAATTGGTATTAGGCGGGCACCACCTGTTATTTCAGGTGAGATCTAGGGATAATAGTTTCGGCATTATGGATAAGGAAGGAGGATTTGGAGGTAGACCACCTACGGATGGGTCTAATTATGATTCTTGGAAGCCTCGTATGGTTGCCTTCTTAAGATCGGTGGACATTAAAGCTTGGAGAGCTGACAAAGGATGGAAACATCCCACCAAGCTTGATAAAGATGGGAGTCTTGTCTTGAAACACGAGGAGGAATGGAGCAAAGAGGAAGAAGAGCTAGCTCTAGGGAACTCTAAAGCATTGAATGCTTTCAATGGTATTGATGAAATATCTTGATGGTTCATCAATGTGAGTGGCCAAGGATGTTTGGGACACTCTGAACTACTCATGAGGGACATCCAAGGTGAAGATGTCAAGACTTGGATGCTCATTACCAAATTTGAGAATTTGAAGATGAAGGAAGATGAGACTATTCATGAATTTCACATGAATATTTTGGAAATGCCAATGCCTCGGGAGCACTTGGTGAAAAGATGTCGGAAGAGGTGGTGAGAAAGATTCTCGGATCCTTGCCTAAGAGATTTGCAATGAAAGTCAACGCAATAGAGGAAGCTCAAGACATCAGCACCTTGAAAGTTGAAGAACTTATTGGATCCCTTATGACTTTTGAGATGGGAATCAGTGAAACTGTTGACAAGAAAAACAAGAGCATAACACTTGTATCCAATACTGAAGAGGGATGCAAGGTGGAAGATGAAGAGAAGATATCTGAAGCTATAGTCATGCTTGGAAGACAGTTCAACAAACTGATCAGGAGAATTGATCCAAAGTCAAGGTCAAATGTCAAGGACATTGTATCTGACATCAGCAGATCTTATGACTCCATCAGAAGATCCAAGTCAGAAGAAAAAGGAAGTCAAGGCAGTAAAATCCAATGTCATGAATGTGAAGGATTTGGACATATTAGAGCTGAATGTCCCACCTTTCTAAAGAAACAAAAGAAAGGAATGGCTGTCACTTGGTCTGATGGAGATTCAGGAAGTGAGTTTGAGGAAGAAGGTGCCAAACTTGTCACTGCTCTCTCTGGAGTGTACAATTCTGATATGGACTCTAGTGATGAGGAAGTGACATTTGAAGAGCTTGCTGAAACCTACAGGAAGCTGTGTATAAAAAATTGTGAAGTTTGTCAGCAACATGTGGAACAGAAAAAGCTGATTGAGAAGTTGGAAGATGAGAATGTGAAGCTGGAGGCTGAGAAAAAGGAAAACACAGCCACTATAAATCACCTCAATAGTGATATTGTAATGCTGAACTCCAAACTTGATCAGATGTCTAAATCTGTCAAAATGTTGGCATCTGGTACGGATAAGTTGGAAGAAATTCTTGACTTGGACAAAATGCAGGAAATAAGCATGGTCTAGGATATGTGGCTGAAAAGAATCCTGTTGGTGACATTAAGAAGAAGAGACATGGGAAACCAATGTCAAAACAGTTGGCACAACACAAAACAGGAAATGTATCTGGCTCAGGGTATGTGGCTTCAAAGAGATCTGTTAATAACCAGGAAAGGAACAAACCTGGCAAGTCTATGACAAAGAAGATGTCATACCACAAAACAGGAAATAGGTCTGTCTCAGGATATGTGGAGACTAAGAAGTTTGTCAATAACAAAAGGAAGAACAGACCTAATAAACCAATGTCAAAACAGATGTCACAACATTGGGTGCAACATCAAAATCATAGAAACATGAACAAAAAGTTTCAAAGATGGAGGTGTCATTATTGTGGAAGGTTTGGTCACATAAAATCTTTTTGCTACAGGTTACATGGATATCCTAATCAAGGGTCTTATGTGAAGCCTAAAACCAACAGGGTATCATACTCAGCAGTGGAAGAAGAAGCGTTGCTCGGTAGCTAACACGTCTCTTAGTGTGTCTACCAAGAAAGATTGGTACTTTGACAGTGGTTGTTCCAAGCACATGGTGGAGACAGAATCTTCTCAATGATGTTAAGCATCATTCTACCACTTTGTTACTTTTGGAGATGGAGCTAAAGGAGAAATCAAAGGTGTTGGAAACTCAAACGGCACAGTTCCAAACCTAAATGGAGTCTTAGTAAAAATCGAATGCAAATCTCATTAGCATAATTCACTATGTGATATGGGATTCACATCAACTTCACTAAGGTTGAATGTCTTGTAATCAACAATGAGCAGTAGTGATTATGAGAGAGTCGGATCAAAGGACAACTTACATGTGGGAATCGAGAAAACCACTTTGTCCTCTATGAGTTCAGAGACACGGTGAAGAGAAAGTAAAGTTGTGGCAGCAAGTATCTGGTCATCCACATCTCAAAGGAATGAGAAGGATAAGTTCCATAGAGGGAGTCAGAAGGATACCAAGATCTTTCATAGACAAAGGGAGAATCTGTGGAAAGTATAAGGTTGGACATGAAATCAGAATGTCACACTCAATGTCTAGACATCCTAAAGTAAAGTCTGGCATGAAAGGATAAACAAGTATCTTACTGTCAAAGGATACAGGAGAAGAGTCTTGATTGAAACCCTCTTTGTCAGAGGAGAAAAGATCATGGTGGCTTCCATCTATGTTAATAACATAGTATCTGGAGGAATGTCAGACACATTGATGGAAGGCTCAACACTTCTTCCACAGAGCAAGTATGCAAGGAATTGTGTCAAGAAGCTTGGGATGAAGAATGATATCCACACTAGGATTCCTACCCCTCCACATTTGATGTTGTCCAAGAAAACAAGTGGATAAAGTGTTGATCAAAACTTGTGTAAAAGCCCCTTGGATTGATGGTTCTTCTTGAGAAACAATCCTACTTCTTGGATCAGCAAGAAGTTAAACTGTGTGGCTTTAGACAATGTTGAAATTGAATGCATAGCAGCTGATAGCAATTACTCTCAGATGATCTGGATGAAGCAGATGCTGACTGAGTACAATGTCATACAGAATGTCATGACATTATACTGTGACATTGTTATTAGAACTATTGAGGCTGGTCAATTTAAGACTGTAAGGGACAAATTGGGTATTTGTCAATATGAGGAGTTGTAGCAATTAACTGTGCCTACAACAAGGGATGAAGGGAACTCTTTATTTCAATTAATTTTAAGAGGGTCATTTGGATATTTTCATCCCTATTTTAAAAGGTCTAAGAATAGGAAGAGACATCCTCATATAATAGGTTCTTCTTTTGAAAGTAGTATCACTCTTTCTTCTCCCAAAAGAAACTCAGAAACTCTCTGTCATTTTCACTTTCACCCTCTCAAAGACCATCAGCGAAAAATGTCTTCTTCATCCTCATCCTCTCAAGAATCAGGTTCTCCATCTCCCTCCATGGCTGAAGCTAGGGCAAATGCTGAAGTCATGCATACTGAAGCACTGAGGGTAACTCCGTTGCGTGCTATTGCCACTGATCCAGAAAGAGTCAAGAAATTACGCACAAGGAATGCAAGAAAGTCACAAGCATCTCCTTCTGGTAAGACTTCTGTTCCATCATCTTCAGTTTCCCCAGAAACAGTAAACAGAGAGGGGTCAAGGTCTATTCATATAGCCATAGCTAGATTAGTAACCAGCATCCTAAATGAGAATCGGTCTGTACCTGGAGTCTCAAACCCTCTAAATTATAAGTCTGCTAGCCCTAGTTTAGCAGTCGAGCCAGATGTCACTAAGAATGTTGAGACATCTGGTGATCATGATGCTTCCCCTGTCAAGAATGATGTGGATGCTTTAGTTAAAAATCCTGAAATCCCTGCTGATAAGGAAGATGAGATCTCTGACAGTATTCTTGAGGAGTCCCCAGCAAAATGTTGCTCTGATAAAGCCCCTGCTGACTATATTTCTGATAGTATTCTTGAAGAATCACCAGCTAAGTGTGCCTCTGGTAAAGTCCCTGATGACTACATTTCTGACAATATTTTGGAAGAGTCACCAGTTCAAGAATCTAATCATTTAACTGAACCTCCAGTCATTGATTTAGATGAGATGTTCTTAGACAATGATCTTATTGCCAATGTCAATCCAAGCATTGCAAAAAGAATGATGAAAAGGAAGGGAAAACAGACAGTCACACATAGCCCTGCTAATGAGAAAGATACTGAAGATGTGTGCAAGACTGAGAAGTATCACAAGGCTGGACCCTCTACAAGGAGAAGTAGAGTAAAAATTGTTGGTGGTGGCTCTAGACCAAAGAGAACACCAATTGTGAAAAAGAGGAAAGAACCTGAATCCTCAGAGTCAGACTCTGATTTTAATGTTGAAGAGAATGTCACAGACATTCATCCCAGAAAGAAGCAAACTCTTGAGAAACTGTTCAAGGTGCCTGAAGTGGCCATTGATAACATTTCTTTCCATCATCCTGAAAATGCTGGAAGATGGAAGTATGTTTGCTTAAAGAGGATGGCTCTGGAAAGAGAGTTAAATAAAAGTGCTCTTGATTGCAAGGAAATTGTTGACTTGATTAAGGAAGCTGGGTTGATGAGAACAGTGGTGAATTTCTCAAACTGCTATGAAGTTTTGGTGAAAGAATTTATAGTTAATCTGTCAAATGGCTGTGGGGATAGGAACTCAGCTGACTATCAGACTGTATATGTGAGGGGAAGGAAAGTCAGGTTTTCTCCAAATGTGATCAACAGCTTCCTGGGTAGATCTGATAATGCTCAACCAGAGCTGGAGGAAACTGACAACAAGATATGTCAAACCATCACTGCCAAACAAGTAAGGCAATGGCCTCTAAAGGGAAAGCTCTCAGCAAGTAAGTTGAGTGTCAAATTTGCCATCCTGCATAAGATTGGTGCTGCTAACTGGGTCCCAACCAATCACAAATCCACCATCTCTAATGGACTGGGAAGATTCATATATGCAGTACGCACTCAAGCTACATTTGACTATGGATCCTACATATTTGAGCAGACACTCAAGCATGCTGACAGCTATGCTATCAAGGGACCAATAGCATTTCCCTCCCTCTTGTGTGGCATTATAACTGATCAATACCCTGACATTCTGGGAAATAGAGATACAGTGTGTAAAAGAGCTCCTTCCCTTGGCTTCCACTACAAACTCTTTCAAGGGAAGCATGTTCCTGACATTGTCATGACATCTGCTGAGACATCAAATGTCAAGGCAAATTCTCAGAAGGCAAAGGCCATTGCTGTGCTAAAGGAGACCTGCAAGGAACTTGAAGCAAGGAAGCAGACTATTGAAGAACTGATCTCTACTCTTGAGAAGGAGGAAGACACAGAGGTTGAGGAAGAAAGGCTTGTTGGTGATGATTCTGCTGCTCATATGGATGAAGATGTTGAGGCTGATCAAGGAACTGCTGATGAAGAAGGCTCTGAAGATGCTTCCTTCCAGATTCTTCTTGAGAAGAAAGCACTTGAGTTCTTGCTCTGTGCCCTGCTTGATTTTATTCATCAATTGTCTCTGTTCTTATTTTTTATACGTATTTTGTTTACACTTTGGATAATTGTGATCATTTTGTTGATGGATGTGTAACCCTTAAACATTTATCTTTGGTACTTTGATCTTGGTACTTTTTAAAAGTTTGGGGCAATTGTATTGTTTCCTCTGGCCCTTTATGGCTAAAAAGGGGGAGAAGAATCTGTGTGAGGGAAACTATGAGCAACTGTGTGTGACAGTGGCTGGGACTTTGGGGAATTGTATGGCCTGTTTAAAATTTTGTATGTGGGCAATTGTGGGAATTGTGGGATTTTTGTATGGGTAGAATTTATCTTATCTCTAGGTTCTAGTTTATTTAAGCTTAGAACTAGTTTGTCTTCTGCTGCATATGTACTCTGATAGGTTAAGTAGTTTTAGCCAAAAATGTGCCAAAGGGGGAGTTTGTTAGTGTTTTAAGTTGGCATTAATTTTGGTAAAACTAGGCTTTAGCAATGTCATGATAAATGTCATGACATTCAGAGATTGAAGATAAATCCTACCTGCTAAGGATGTTAAAAGACATTTCGAGCTGGAAGCTAAAGTGTCTTGGAAATTCATAAAATCGATGTCATAACAGATGTTATGACATTCGATGTGACATTCTTCGAGAATCTTTTTCTGAGACTTTTCGGAAGTTTGTTGAGTGCTAAATATTGTTTTTCTGTTACTAGAAAGCATGCTCACGTGGCTGCTAGGTTAATCTTAATTAAACCTAAATTGGTTGTTGCAAAGACCATGTTTTTAGGATTAAATTAAGTGAACCCTAACTATCTTTATGGAAGCCCAAAACTGAAGTTTCAGGATTGCTTCTATAAAAAGAATTCAACCCTTACAACTGTGTTGCGCCCTTGGATTATATTGAAGAGATAGCAGCTTGTTATTTGTGTACTGTTAGGATTTATAACAGTTGGTATTTGTAATTACAGTTTCTCTTGTGAGCCAAGCAACTATCAATTGATAAGTGCCTTGGACTAGGATTTGCTGTAAGGGTAGTTTATCACTCAAAGCTTTAAAGCACGAGTGTTTGTCTCTTGATTGAAAGCTTTGAAGCGAGATCAAGATAGTTTATTGAAGTGTGTCTTCACAATTCAATTAGTCAATAGGTTGATATCACTGCTGTGATTGAGGGGGAGTGAGTAGGTACTCTGATCTAAGTAGGACTTAGGTTGAAGTTGCATTGGGTAGGTTTTAAGTGAAGGAGATAAACTGGTTGTTTTGTTCCTGAATCAATTCTACTAATAGTGAATTTCCTCCCTGGCTTGGTAGCCCCCAGATGTAGGTGTAGTTAGACACTGAACTGGGTAAACAACTTATTATGTTCTTTACCGCTATTTATATTTACTGTGTAAATTGTTAATAGAGTGTCAGATAGTGTGTCATAACATTCTCTGTGACATCACGTATCTGCCTGCCAGGAATTTCATAAAGGTTGGCTATAACTAAAGCCCAATTTTGACATCTGAATAAGGTAAAAAATTCCTCGGTCTTTCCAGTCATGGGATTTCTTCTTTTCAATCTTAGAAAGCCAAGGCCAAATAAGATCTGTCTAGCGAGGGGCATGATCGAAAAAGCTTAAAGTTTTCAGTTATGTAGTCAAACTAGAAAGTCTTTTTCTTAGCCTCAGGAACTACAGAGGTTTCTCCAAAAAAAATTCTTTGGGAGTTTTAGTGGTTTTCACAGCAGAGTCATCATCTTTTTTTAGGTGACTTAGTCTTATTAGCTATGGGTTTAGTTTCGTGGTGAACATGAAAAAATTCAGCAAATTTCTCTACATTCTCAGCGGAAATCAAAGGTCCCATGAAACCTAGGGTTTTACCAGATACAAAATATGGGATGAGTACCTGGGAAGCATAAATGACTTTTTTGCTCTGGTGTGTCCTTTGGAGTAGTGATAAAATCTTGATTCTCGGACACCGTAAGTTGGATGGTAAGTCCTTCTTGTGAAGTAGAAGCCTTTGAAGTTCCAACTTTCTTGTTCTTGGACGATGATTGCTTATGAGTAATTTCCATTGTTAAAGAAGAAGAATGTTTTAAGTTTTTGAGAAGAAGAAAAATGGGTTTTCTCTATTAACTGATGAAAATTCAAAGGTTGAAGAAGCTGAAAGTGTTAAAATGCAAAGTGGCGTTTTAGAGTGGTTGAAAAGTTTTTCATCCAAAGGAGTAGTGGGGCACATGCGCCTTTGTTATTGAAAGAGAAAGAGGTTACTTTTTTATTTACCTTGGAAACTGATTTTTAGGTGATAATGATTGCAAAACTGCTGCACGCACGTCTGAGGGGACGTTTTGAAAAAATGGTTGGTGTTTATGACGTTATAACAGTGAAAGGTCATCACGAGCTTTGGGATTGTCGAAATCAAATGTATGATTCAAAAATGAATATTTCTCTGTGTAACGAAATACACATTTTTGAGGGGCAATTTTTTGGCTGGTAATTTCGACATTAGTTAAATGGAAGAGTAGAGGTTTCTCTATTTTGGGCCTTATTCGAATGAAGTTAGGAAAAGCCCAAGTTATTCACTTTGTTTGAAAAATAGAAGGTTTCAATTGGAAAGGTATTCGTTGGAAGATTCAAACTCAAATACGTTAAAGATTCGGTGTTCACAAGAGGAAAGGATTCGAATTCCAATCAGAACATTTTCTATAAAGGACGCGTGGAAGTCGGGGAATTCGAAGGACATGCAGAGCTTCGAACGTGGCATTTTCTTAAGAAAAGACCGTTATGTTTGAATTAGTATAAATATAGGTCTTAGTGTTAGGATTGCGTGTGTTCATTTTGTACAAAATACTCATATATACTCAAAGTATCAAGTGTTAAGAGAAACGAGTTGCAAAGAATGTATGTATAAAAACACCAGCATTATCTTTTGAAGCATTTTACTTAATAAATTTCAAAGTCTTTTATACATTTCCAGTACTTTATTTCTTGTCTGAAATCTTTATATTTTCAAAGTCATTTACGTTTTTTTCTCACTTTCTTTACGAGTTTCTTTTTACTTTTCAATTGAAGTCTTTACTCTTTTATATCAAAGTCATTTTAATTCATGTTCTTTAAGATTCTTAGTATTATAGGCAAGAAGAATGCCAAACATAAGTTCTAATACAAGTTTAATATTAGAGACTTAGACACATGTCGTAGGATCAATCTAGTCGATCCTTACCAAAATATTCGATTTGGAAGACTAGCGGTTGTTTACCAGATTTCTCTGTAAACAAATTGGCACGCCTAGTGGGACGGTGTCGAAGTATTGTGTTTGTTTAAACTTGTATCATTTAGTATTAAGCATTTGTTTTTCTCTTTGTGATCTTCTGAGTCTAGATTTTGTCGAGTTATATGAACCTTAGAAGTGGCCAGATAGCCAACAGTAACCAACCAATACCCAAAAGAAAACACACCAGAAAGATGGTTGATACAACTAGCCATGATGGGGAACAAAATCCCCCAAAAGGGATAGGCACAGTCATATTAAGTTCGACTGATGCATCAGCAAGGATCCCTAATTCACAGGCCATACCGGTATCCACAAGTATTATGGCCACGGGAAATTCGATTACTATGCATTTTTCTTCAAGCACGATGGACATACCGTCAAGCACGCAAGTAGGGCATGTTTTAACTTACGTGGGAAACCAAGCCCAATTTTCAACCCCATGCCTCCAGGATTCAAAACATTTAGGCCTCGTAGGGAACAACCACCATATGGAATGCAAACTTCGTTCATGGCAGGATTACATAATAGTACAACAACAACCCAATCCCCAATCCAATGATCTGGTTTTGGGATGAATAATGTGGGTCGAAATACCCAAAAATCATGGGTCTTTTACCCAAATGCCTACGATATCAACGAATAATCAGGCAGTGTTTAGGCAACAGATGGATGATAGTAACCATGATATGTTAGGGGTCCTTGCCCACGAAATGAGTACTATTTTCACCCCTTTAATTCAGAACATAAATAGGACCAATCAAGAAAATACCCAAACTAATCAGCGAATGTCAGCGCAGATGGCGCGCATAGCAGATTTCTTTGGTTCCCTTGAGGCGCCTATGAGACGTAGGCAAAACCAGTTAGCAATTCAGGACGAAGAACCAACCATTAACTAAGTTTGACCATCCAGGCAGGATGTTGGCGAAAGAAACTTAGGGCCAAGGGTTGAGCAACAGGGGATACAAGAAATCTAAGAGGAACAACCTAGGAGAATGATGGTGGTAAATAGAGACCAAAATGCGATTGACGTGGTCAATAGAGTTAGGCATGATAATATGATGGCAGAAAATAATCGGACTGCCATGATCGAAAGAATCATGACACAAAATGGTCTGAATTCAAGACTTAGGAAACCAAATTATACATCCCTTTAACATAATATATTTTGCAAACAAAACTACCAAGGGGTTATAAGGTACTCAAGTTTATAAAATTCTCAGGGGATAATAGTGAATCCACCGTAGAACATATAGCTAGGTATTTAACTGAAGTAGGGAATTTGACAAATAGTGAAAACCTTATGATAAAATACTTCACAAATTCACATTTATATATGCTTAAATCTCTACATTTATATCCAATGTGATATTATTTCTCAATTTGTTCACACTTGCATATTATTCCAACCAATAATAAATAAATATAGAGTTAATTTCTATATTAAGCACTATACAACTTTTCCAAAATAAAGTTATGCACTATACAATTGTACGAATTGTGACACATACAAGTATGGCTCTCCTTCTTCCAAGTCGCTCTTTCTCCAATTATATGCTGTTCACGTTATATCAAACAGTAGTATACTGGTGATTGGTAAAGGAATTGACAAATGTATGAAATGACATTCTTTTCCAAAAATTTGACAACGTTATGATTTGAATACATGAGTCAGATTATGTTGTTTGTAGCAACATTGAATGCATGCTGCTTCCTTTTACTTTCTATTATTAATCTTCAAATTAAATTCACACATGCTACGTGTACATACACACGCCTTCAAAGCGTTTCAAATACGGGAAAAAATATCAAGAAAAAGTGTAAGAGAAATGAAAATTAAAAGTTATATGATAGATATATGAATTAAGAATTTTCTCTGATTCTGCTATGAGCCGCGTGGTCTTTTATTAAGCATAAGCTAAAACTATCACAAAAATGTCATGATATCTTTGACAATAATTGATGCTTTTCTTGCCTATAAATTATCAGCTTCTATCTTCCCATAGCACACATTCTTTCTTACTATCAATTATTATAGTAACTTAAGTGATTATTCAAATAAGCTGTTCTTCTACGTGTACGGGCATCCTTCTTGAAGGTATATGCTTTTTAGTCATTTTTTGTCTATTTGAAATTTAATGTCTATAGTATGTTTATGTACATATTAACCTTTTTTGTAGAGGACGTACATATAAACTTTATTATATATTTAATTGTTAACATTGTTTAAATATATAATTATAATTAATTATATATAGACACAACATTGTTAAGTTATTTATTATATGAGTAATATAGACCAAATGCATGATTAATGCATTACAATGCAAGACTGGGTTATATTTATTAACTAATCACTCATTTAACTTATTTAATTATATTTAAATATAAAAAATATATGATTATATATATAATATTATATTCAAGAGACTAACTAACTAACTAGTATTATTAGGTTAACTAACCGACTTTTTATTATATTAATTTAGTAAAAGGTTCAACCAACAAATCCAGTCACATGTTTTGACTTCTAGCTAGATGTGACCGTACTTGTGCAAGTGTCAACTGAATATCAACTACATCATTTGTCCCACAATAAGTACTCCATATGTCATCTTACAAAAAAACTAAATTGATAAAATATAATATTTTTTATTAAAATTAATTTAATAACTATTGATATATTTCAATCACATAAATTTAAAGTAAAAAAAATGAAAATAATAAGTAGAATATTAATTAAATAATAAAAATAAAATGACAATATTTATGAAACAATTTTTTTTACAAATATATACATGTAGTTTATTTGTTGGATGAAATTTTATGTGCTATTTATTATTCCTTCAGTTTATTTTACACATATTAATACAATTAATAAATTTATTTATTTTTAATAAAATATTAAATATCTTTTTATTTCTCTCTTTCTCAATATAAATAACTAAAAATATTTTTAATTAACTTATTATTGGTAATATATTGATCTTAGTAAGCAATAAATAAAAAATTACATAAATATATAAATATAGCATATTAAAAAATAAAAAAATAACTATTATTATTATTATTATTATTATTATTATTATTATTATTATTATTATTATTATTATTATTATTATTATTATTATTATTATTATTATTATTATTATTATTATTATTATTATTAACTATTTCTTAGTAATATTTCATCTTATTATCAATAGCTATGGACCCAATTTCTGACCCACCATTTGAAGAAGCATACAAAATCCTCTTGAACAAGACACAAAACAATTCAAATGACTCCCACCACCACGACAACAAACTCGCGGTGGTTGTTGAGGAATGCGAGCTACCGATGATCGATTTAAGTCATTTAGAAGACAACAATGAAGCAGTCAGAGAAACATGCAAGTTTGAGATAGCTAGGGCTTCACAAGAATGGGGTTTTTTCCAGGTTATAAACCATGGAATTCCAAATGACATATTTAGCAGGTTGAAATGTGAACAAGAGAAAGTGTTTAAGCTTCCATTTAATAAGAAGACTAAAGAGGATAAGTTCTTGCAATTCTCATCTGGTAGTTATCGTTGGGGAACACCTTCTGCCACATGTGTTGGACAGTTATCTTGGTCAGAGGCATTTCATATCCCTTTAAAGGATGTTTTAGGAACCACGACTGAGACAAATACACTTAGGTATGTTTTTTTACGTTTACTCAGTACTACTTTGCATTCTTCTCACATGTATGTTTGCTATTTCTGCACCACCTTTTACATCCATATAGTTACACCAAATACTTCACAGTAAATACGGTTTTTTTTTTAATTAAAAAATTAAAATTTGTAAATAATATTTAAGCAGAACGTGAACAGTGTCACAGAGTGAAGATGAATAATATATGAACAGTAATTTTTAATAATAAAATAAAATAAATTAATAAATATAAAAGATTAATTAATAAAATAATGAAATTGGTTAATATAAACATTCTATTATTAAAATTAATTTTTAGTAATGAAATAAAATTGGTTAATAAAATATATGAAATTGGTTAATGAAATTCTGAAATTGACTAATAGGTTATTCAGATTTTTAATAATTATAAAATTGATTTATAAAATTTAAAATGTTGATTAATTAAATTATGAAGTTCGTTAATAACATAATTTTATTTTTGTACTCTATCTATCTAAAAAAAAATTATTTGTTTTTTAAAAAATATTTTTTATTTAAAAAAAATATTAATATAATATTTCAATGTTTATCAATAGTAAATAGTGAAATACAGTTTATATGTATGGATTGGTGTAAGAATAGATTTTTGTTTTTCTTAAATGGTTATAAAGTTTATGTTAAATAATTATAATGATTATTGTAGTTTATTTTATAAAATTAGTTACTTATTTTAAATTTAAATAATTTTTCTTCATATTTTTATATTTCAAAATAAGTGTGTTTATTTCTTAACAATTAATTAATGACTCATATATATGCGTGCGTGATCGCATCTCACATTTTACAAATAAAATGCGATTAATTTTAATTAAAATATAAAAAATTAAAATTATTAAAATTTGATCTCTCTCATATTTTATTATACAAAAAGAATCATCGAAGTATTTATTTTTAATATTATGTTATCTATAAAGTTTTAGAGAAAAAATTTATATTATAATCTGTCACATTTTACAAGTGACATATGTTATTTTTAAAAAGACAGGTCGTTAATCTTTTATGTAAAAAAATATATAAAAGAGATTAAAATTATTTGAATTTAAAATAAAATATTAATTCTGCAAATTAGATAAAATTAAAGGATTAAAATTGTAATTATAAAACATTATATCTAAAAATAATATGTTTAGTTAATTATGCAATTTAAATAAAAACATGAAGAATCAAATTTTATTTAAACCTATTTTTTAGATGAATTATATTAGAGGTGTCATGAGATATGTTTATCCTAATAAAAATCTGCCACTGTATTTTAATTTTTTTGACAAATTTAATATTTTAATTAACTATACATTGTCAGCGTAAAAACAATTATATTAATAAGTATGGTTTTATAATATGATTCTTAATTATATTTAACTTTTATATTATAAAACAATTAAAATATTTAATTTTATATTGATAGTGTGTATAAATTAGATACTTAATTTAAGTATAATATACTTAATTTAATGGTGTAATTTAAGACATATTTTCTTTGGCGGCACCCGGCTCATAGTTAAGGTGAACTGTCATTTTCAAACCTATCGATCTTGGCCAAATTGAAGCCTACATATTAATTATACACAAGTGGAATTGTTGTCTGTCAACTCCTGCCATTATCATCAGGACCCTCACTGGCTCACTCACTCACTCTTGGATTTATTAAACTTTCCCTCACGTGTGATTTTGCTTTGCTCAACTAACCACTTTTTTTTTCTAATTATTGTAATTTTAAGTAATCCTGATTAGCTATTAGTTATGCTCTTTAACTAATCAAAGGTGTTTAAAATTATTCATAGTAAACAATCTTCTAATCAAGAGTTTTGTTATTGTTTAATCGAGATCATAAATAAACACTAGAATGAGATAATAAACATTTAATTAATTAGACTATGTTCCAAAAATAATCAAGTTTTATAAAAAAGAATCACATAATTGAATAGTATCTTCCAAAAATAAGAAGTGACCGTACACAATTTGGGTTCCACACTTAATGACAAAGATAATGGTCCTAGTAGCCCTTAGGAAATTTGTTGTGTGTGTTTTTATGTCAACGTGGCTTGCTATATAAGGCAAGCTCCAAGCCTCACAACATTACTCAATGACTGAATAAAAGCAATACTATGTATTTTAGTTTAGCTATATTTTTTCTATTTAAATATGTATATTAGTTTTTAGCCATATGTTATTTGAACTATGGATATATAAATTCTAAATATATTTAATTATTCAATTAATTCGATAAAAAAATTATATGAGAATATTATTTAATCGTAATTAGTTTCTCTTTTGGATGAATGTATGTATGCAGATACACAATTGAGCAATTTGCTATCATAGCATCCAATCTTGCACAAACATTGGCGGATATTCTAGCTCAACAAATGGGTCATGACTCAATTTTTTTCAAGGAGAATTGTTTGCCAAATACTTGTTATCTTCGATTAAATCGATATCCTCCATGTCCTATAGCTTCTGAGATTCATGGTCTAATGCCACATACTGATAGTGATTTTCTCACCATACTATACCAAGATCAAGTTGGAGGGTTGCAATTAGTGAAAGACAAAAAATGGATTGCAGTTAAACCAAACCCTAGCGCTCTTATAATTAACATCGGCGATTTATTCCAGGTATTTTACGAATTTAATAACTATACACTAACATTTACTAATAAATACCATATGATAGTAAGTGAATATTAGAATTTTTTAGCTGACTAAAATAGTCTCATATTATTTGATAATCGAGGTTGGAGATAGTTTATATACAATATTCACACTCATTAATTCAATGCGACATTTTTTCTAAAGAACAATGTCATAAGGGTTTTGGCAATACTTTGTATCCGTAGTAGTGCATACTTGAAGTGAATAGAAATATTAATGCTAAAAGAAAAGGTCGGGCCCACATATTTGCACCCTTCCTCATAGCCTCGAACCCTAATTTTCTATTTTTTAACACTTAGTAAAAATTTGATGTGTGTTTTTGGCAATGTTGTAGGCTTGGAGTAATGGAGTATACAAGAGTGTTGAGCATAGAGTTGTTACTAACCCAAGAGTTGAGAGGTTCTCAATGGCATATTTCCTGTGTCCTTCAAATGAAACAGTGATAGAGAGTTGTAGAAAACCCTCTCTATACAAAAAATTTAGCTTTGAGGAATATAGACAACAAGTTCGAAATGATGTTCAGAATTTGGGTTCCAAAATAGGCCTACCAAGGTTTCTTCTATTTTAATATATTTTTGTTTATCAAATCTTGAAATAAAAAAATATTGTTCATTTATTCTAAATAGTATAGAGTATTTAGTGTGAATGTACCCTAATTATATTAAAATAAGGGATGTTTCTTCAAATTCTGCAAGTTTAACATTTGTTTGTGATCTTTTGTAATACTAATGACACTTTAATCTCTTTAATGGGTCAAAATGACTTGTTAATCTTATTATTTATTTAAATGTATTTGGTCCTTCTATCTTTTTAAATAACATTTTAATTTTGTCTTCCAATTTTATCTTCTTAATGAAAATTTCATGCCCATTCATATTCCTTTCATCTCATAAACTTTTTTTAAGAAACCAAAATGAATAATAAGATGACGACTCTCTAGTACAGGATGTACCAAAGGAATCTCAATAGTTTACATCAAAGTTACAGACCAAAAACAACATTGTTCCCATAATCCTAAATAAATAAAGGGATTATGCCAACAGAAATGTGATCGATAACTAAGCCTACCAGAATTAGCCTTTAGCCACCAAAAAATTATCAACTTTATTCTATCTAACATTTGAGAAATAGTTAAAACTTTTACTTTGAATAACATGTTATTCATTTCTATCCACAACACTCAGATAGTCGCTAGCCATAGTAATCGTAAGAACTCAGATAGTCCAGAATTAGCCTTCACCCTCCCTGCTTCAATCCCATACCTAGATTCTAACACCTTTATCCACAACCCAGCCCGCTCGACTAATGTAACACCACTTCTAAAATACTCCGCGAATTTATATTTACATCAGAGTTAACATAAACAAAAGGGCGTCACAATTAATTAAAACATACAAATTAAAATAAAATATCAAGATATTGTCATGCCTTTATTGAAGAACTTTAATAAGGTAATCAAAACCAATAATTATGTCTACACAGCGAAAAATAACAACAAAAACGGAATAATACCAAATCATAATCCTTCCCAAAATAATTCAAATAACAAATGAATACTAAATACTTTCTCAACTAAACGTTCCCCAGTGTTACAACTTATCAGAGCAAGACACTAACACGCGGACACAAAATAACATAGCTCTATAGCCATCTTCACCAGCTCCTGAGCTGCTAACTTTAATTTGAAATCATTAAAGTAAGGGTGAGATTTCATCATAATTAATATGCATTATAGGTTCCTCAGACAACATAATATCACAAGTATATTAATCCACCCATTCTAGCATAATTCAGGTTTCAACACACAATTACAAGCCACACATTTCATTATGCACAACAACAACGATAATAGAATTATAACACTGGAAACCATCCTAACATGTTAAAATTCCATACAAACACAAATGCAAACTCAATGCATGTGGTACCGACACATGAACTAAGTCACACACACTGATCCATAATCACCCGGATACAGTAATCATCGATTCGCCCATAATCACCCGGACACGAATCCAACCTCAGCACCCATCATCACCCGGGAACGGTTATTGGAAATACAAGTCAAATTCCACACAATGGGAATTAACTCCACCAGACTGCATATGCATGCACAAAAAAAGCATGCAACATTCAATAATGGAATATGATCACAACATCATTCCATACATAATCAACACCACCAAACAGCACATGATCACAGCATAATCGTGTATAAACAACAACCACAACATACAAATGTATAATTCTCAATCCAATCAGTCAGAACAATCCTAACCTACTCGTCACATTTCAAAAATTTCATTGGGTTCACAAAATCGGAAAATCGGTACTTTTTAAAATAAAATTCATGAAATAGAAATTTCTCACTTTTATAAAATAGTACGTTTAATTTAGAGAACACTGCCCAAAATGGCGCTCAAAACGGACCTACGGTTTGAAAGTTATGAATTTTTGAAGTTTTATATTTTTCAAAAAGTAACGGTGGTAACCGGTTCCTCCCAGGGAGAACCCGGTTCCCACAAGTTTTAAAAACACGCCCCCTGGAAAATGTATGGGGAACCTGGTTCCTCTAGGCAGGAAATCGGTTCCCATAAAAATTTTCAGTTTTCTTTTTAAAAAATGAACTGGGAACCCGGTTCCTCCCCAGGAGTAACCGGTTCCCAAAAACCCAGAACGCTCCTCTTCTGGTTTTTATACCAGGAACCCAGTTCCTCCCACATGAGAACCGGTTCCTACGACCTGCAGAGCCAAAATTATGCAGTTTTGACAGCCTTATGCATACCAATTCAATTCCTATCAATTCCACACGAATCCAACGTCCAAACACAATATAATTACACAATCCAACAGCGGCAACATGCAATATAACATACTATGATCATTCCTAATGACCCTATAACATACAATTTACTCAATTTTACATAATCCGACACAAATTGGGATAATTTGACCAAAACCTAAAATTACTAAATTGAGATTCTTAACATACTACGATCAATCCTATTGAAATTAAAACCGATAAGGCATGTTAATCAATCGAAACCACCCCTTACCTTGCGGGTTCTTCGAATTCCGACAACTTTACTCTTTTCCTCTTTCTCTTCTCTTCTCCAATGTCACGAATGATGAAATTCCTTCTATTCCTCTTTTTCCTTCTTTTTCCTTTTATTATTTCCAATAATAATAATAAAATAATAATTAGGATAGGTAGAGTATTTTACTCGTCACACCCCCCATTACTCCTCACACTCCCAACTCTTCCTTTCATTAATTTAATTAATTAAATCTAATAATTCAAAATATTAATACTTAAACTCTAATTAAATTAATAATTAAAAATTCTAATTACTTAATAATTGAATTATTTTTGGGGTGTCACAACTCTCCCCTACTAAAAGAGTTTTCCTCCTCGAAAACATATCTTAGACGAAAAGTTCGGGATACGAGTCCTTCATCTGACTCTCTAGCTCCCAAGTAATATTCCTACCTGTCGGTCCTCCCCAAGTTACTTTCACCAATGTTATCTCTTTACCTCGCAACTGCTTCAACTTCCGATCCTCAATTCTCGCAGGCAATGCTTCAACAGTCAAATTCTCTCGTACCTATATATCATCTACCTGAATCTCATGAGACGGATCAACAATGTACTTCCTCAACTGAAATACATGGAAAACATCATGCAAATTTACAATTGACAGTGGTAAGGCAATCTGATACGCAACTTTCCCAACTCTCTTGGTAATCTAAAACGGACCAATAAAGCTTGGAGTCAACTTCTTTGACTTCAAAGCTCGACCAATACCAGTCATCGGAGTAACTCGCATAAACACATGTTCTCCTTCACTAAACTCAAGATCTTTTCTCCTTTTATCGTGATAACTCTTCTGACGACTCTGAGAAGCTCGCATCTTCTCTTGAATCATTTTAATCTTTTCTAAAGTCTGTTGGACAATTTCCGATCCAATCACACCTCTCCGTTAGTACACAGTGTCCACACCTCCTACCATACAATGCCTCAAACGGAGCCATACCAATACTCGAATGAAAGCTATTGTTGTAGGTAAACTCAATCAATGGTAGATAACCATCCCAAGCTCCACCTTTTTCCAACACACAAGCTCGCAACAAATCCTCTAACGACTGAATCGTTCTCTTCGTCTGACCATCTGTCTGCAGATGATAAGCGGAACTCAACCTCAACTTAGTACCCAAAGCTTCTTGCAACCCTGTCCAAAACTTTGACGTAAACCTCGGATCTCTATCTAACACAATACTAGAAGGAATATCGTGCAAACTCACGATCTTCTCCACATACAACTCTGCCAACCTCTCCATCGGATAATCCATTCTTATCGGAATAAAATGAGCAGACTTCGTCAACCGATCAACAATAACCCAGATAGAATCACAATTCTTCGCTGTCCTCGGCAAACCAAACACAAAATCCATAGAAATGCCATCCCATTTCCATTCCGGAACAAACAACGGTTCCATCAATCCTGACGGTTTCTAATGTTCGATTTTCGACTTCTGACAAACCAAACAAGCATAAACAAACTCAGTGATTTCCTTTTTCATTCCAGGCCACCAAAACAACTTCTTTAAATCATGATACATTTTAGTAGCACCAGGATGAATACTCAACCCGCTACGATGTCCTTCTTCCAAAATACTCTTCCGAAGTTCGGCAATATCCGGAACACACACCCTATCACCATTCTTGTCAATTCGGAATTCACCTACTTGACCCTGGTTGATCAATGTCAACTTATCAACTAAACCCACATCAGACTTCTGCCCAGCTCGAATTTCCTCAAGAATACCACTAGTCAACTTCAACATCCCCAATTTGACACTATCAAAAGTAGTCTCATACACCAAACTCAAGTCTCTGAATTGCTCAACTAAATCCAATTCACGCACCATCAACATAGACATATGCAAGGACTTCCTGCTCAATGTATCTGCAACAACGTTTGCCTTACCAGGATGGTAATTCAAACCAAAATCATAATCCTTCAAAAATTCTAACCACCTTCTCTGCCTCATATTGAGCTCTTTCTGATCAAATAGATATCTCAGACTCTTGTGATCACTGAATACCTCAAATCGAGAACCATACAAGTAGTGCCTCCATAATTTTAAAACAAATACCACTGCTGCCAATTCTAAATCATAAGTCGGATAATTTCTTTCATGAACCTTCAATTGTCTCGAAGCATAAGCCATAACCTGCTTATCTTGCATCAACACACCACCTAATCCCATCAATGACGCATCACAATACACAACAAAAGACTTCGCCGGATTCGGTAAAATCAAGATCGGAGCACTAGTCAACCTCCTCTTCAGCTCTTGGAAACCCTTCTCACACTCAGAATCCCAAACAAACACTTGTCCCTTTCTTGTCAACTTAGTCAACGACAACGCTAACTTGGAAAATCCTTCAATGAACTTCCTGTAATAACCTGCAAGACCAAGAAAACTACAGATCTTAGAAGCATTCTTGCCCCCAGAGATACCCTTTTACCGTCAGCAATGCCACTCTTGGAAATCACATGGCCAAGAAAACTCACTTCACTTAACCAGAATTCACATTTGGACAACTCCAAACGGCATAACAGAATACTCATAATGTCCATACCTCATTCTAAATGCAGTTTTCTGAATATCTTCCGTCTTCACACGAATCTGATGATATCCAGACCTCAAGTCAATCTTACTAAATACACAAGCCCCAACCAGTTGGTCCATCAAATCATCAATCCTCGGCAATAGATATCGATTCTTGATTGTAACTTTATTCAACTGCCTGTAATCAACACATAATCTCATTGAACCTTCTTTCTTCTTAACCAACAACACCGGAGCACCCCAAAACACTAGGACGAATAAACTTCTTCTCAAGTAACTCTTCCAACTGCTTCTTCAATTCAGATAACTCAAATGTCGACATGCGATAAGGCGCCATCGACACCGGACTAGTTCCAGGAATCAAATCTATAGTAAACTCCATTTCCCTCTCAGGTGGCAATTCACTAACATCTTCCGGAAACACTTCTGGAAATTCATTCACCACTGGAAATTCATCACTCTTTTCCTTTCCATTCACTTCTGTTGCTGAATACAACATAAACACCACATCACCATCTTTTACAGCTAAATTCACATGTTTAACCGACATAGTCACATTTTCAACTCTAGCTTCTTCAGGAAAAATAACCGTCTTCTCGAAACAGTTGATATGAACCTGGTTGAATTCCAACCAGTTCATTCCAAGGATGATATCAAGTTGTTCTAACGGTAGGCACACTAAATCCATACCGAAACCTCTACCAAAAATCACAATAGGAAAATTCCTACAAACAAATGAAGTAGTCACTGAACCCGACGCAGGAGTGTCAATAACCATACTTTCATCCATATTAGAAATACCCAAGTTTAATCTTTTAGCACAATCCAAAGCAATAAAAGAATGTGCCGCTCCAGTATCAATAATTGCAATCAAAGGTATGCCATTAATAAAACATGTACCTTTAATCAACTGATCATCTGGCTTAGTCTCTGATCCAGACAAAGCGAACACTTTACCACCAGCTTGCTCTTTTTTGGGTTTTGTACACTGAGGACGAGTATGACCCTCTTCACCACAGTTGTAACAGGTCACCACTCTCACTCTGCAATCATTAGCCACATGACCGAGTTTCCCACACTTGAAACACTTCCTATCATTACTCTTGCAGTCTTGTATACGATGTCCTGTCTCATCGCACTTGAAGTACTTAATGGAAGAACCAGAATCTCCCCCACTAGGCTTCTTCCAACCACCGGATCTTTGATTATTCCTATCATAAGGTTTCCCACGATCCATCTGCTGCTTGCCTTTACGATCCACATATCCTCGAGCATTTGTTCGAGTGCTAGCAAGATCCTCTTCCAAAATCCTACTACAGTCTACCAAATCAGAAAACCTTCGGATACGCTGATACTTGATACCCTGCTTGATCTCATCACGAAGACCATTGTCAAATTTGATAAATTTGGAAAATTCTCCATCTGCATCGTTAGTATAATGAGCATAGTACTTCGCCAATTCCGTAAATTTCGAAGCATACTCACTCACGGTCTTATTACCCTATTTGAGCTCCAGAAACTCAATCTCTTTCTTGCCCCGAATGTCTTCAGGAAAATACCTCCTCAGAAGGGCCCTCCTGAACACAACCCAATTCAGTGCAACACCATCTTGTTCCATTTCTGTCCTGGTAGCAACCCACCAGTCATCAGCTTCCTCCGCCAGCATGTGAGTACCATATCTCACCTTCAGCTCATCAGCACAATCAATTACTCTGAAGATCCTCTCGATCTCCTTCGACCACCTCTGAGCACCTTTGGGATCATCTGTGCCTTTGACCAATGGAGGATTATTCCGCTGAAAATTCCCTAATTGTCTATCAGCACATATACCAGCTCCCATCTGATTCCCTCCAAGCACACCAGCTAGCATTCCCAAGGCTTCAGCAATAGCAACATCGTCTCTTTCGTTACCTCTTCCAGCCATTGTTCTGTAACATTACAAAACAAGCTCATTAGAACATAAGTATCGACAATGTTACCTTGCACTAGTCGCATACAAAAGAGATAAGGACACTACGACACGACCGACTATGCTCTGATACCACTATTGTAACACCCCTTCTAAAATACCCCGCGAATTTATATTTACATCAGAGTTAACATAAACAAAAGGGCGTCACAATTAATTAAAACATACAAATTAAAATAAAATATCAAGATATTGTCAAGCCTTTACTGAAGAACTTTATTAAGGTAATCAAAACCAATAATTATGTCTACACAGCGGAAAATAACAACCAAAACGGAATAATAGCAAATCATAATCCTTCCCAAAATAATTCAAATAACAAATGAATACTAAATACTTTCTCAAATAAACGTTCCCCAGTGTTACAACTTATCAGAGCATGACACTGACACGCGGACACAAAATAACATAGCTCTATAGTCATCCTCACCAACTCCTGAGCTGCTAACTTTAATCTGAAATCATTAAAGTAAGGGTGAGATTTCATCATAATTAATATGCATTATAGGTTCCTCAGACAACATAATATCACAAGTATATTAATCCACCCATTCTAGCATAATTCAGGTTTCAACACACAATTACAAACCACACATTTCATTATGCACAACAACAACGATAATAAAATTATAACACTGGAAACCATCCTAACATGTTATAATTCCATACAAACACAAATGCAGACTCAATGCATGTGGTACCGACACGTGAACTAAGTCACACACACTGATCCATAATCACCCGAATACAGTAATCATCGATTCGTCCATAATCACCCAGACACGAATCCAGCCTCACCACCCATCTTCACCCGGGAACGGTTATTGGCAATACAAGTCAAATTCCACACAATGGGAATTAACTCCACCAGAATGCATATGCATGCACAACAAAAGCATGCAACATTCAATAACGGAATATGATCACAACATCATTCCATACATAATCAACACCACCAAACAGCACATGATCACAGCATAATCGTGCATAAACAACAACCACAACATATAAGTGTATAATTCTCAATCCAATCAGTCAAAGCAATCCTAACCTACTCGTCACATTTCAAAAATTTCATTTGGTTCACAAAATCGGAACTTTTTAAAATAAAATTCATGAAATAGAAATTTCTCACTTTTATAAAATAGTACGTTTAATTTAGAGAACACTCTGCCCAAAATGGCGCTCAAAATGGACCTACGGTTTGAAAGTTATGAATTTTTGAAGTTTTGTACTTTTCAAAAAGTAACAGTGGTAACCGGTTCCTCCCAGGGAGAACCCGATTCCCACAAGTTTTAAAAACACGCCCCCTGGAAAATGTATGGGAACCGGTTCCTCGAGCGAAGCGGTTCCCATAAAATTTCAATTTTCTTTTAAAAAATGAGGAACCGGTTCCTCCCGAAATGTAACGGTTCCGAAAAGCAACTCCTCTTGGTTTTATACCAAGAACCGGTTCCTCCCATGGGAGCGGTTCACGGACCAGAGCCAAAATTATGCAGTTTTGACAGCCTTATTCATACCAATTCAATTCCTATCAATTCCACACGAATCCAACGTCTAAACACAATATAATTACACAATCCAACAACAACAACCTGCAATATAACATACTCTGATCATTCCTAATGACCCTATAACATACAATTTACTCAATTCTACACAATCCGACACAAATTGGGATAATTCGACGAAAACCTAGAATTACTAAATTGAGATTCTTAACATACTACGATCAATCCTATTGAAATTAAAATCGATAAGGCATATTAATCAATCGAAACCACCCCTTATCATTCCCACACAGTAGAAATTCATAAAGATAGAATTTAAGGAAGTGATTATACATGATGGCGTTTTGAAGTAAAAAAACATATATATAGACATAGAAGCAAGAATCGATAAACTTGAGTACAAAAAAGGCACTCACCCTACTCTACATTGAAGTATTGCGTTTGCCTCATTCAGTCAAGACTCATGAATATTGATACTTACCAACATATTTTTTGTGGAAGTATAAGAACACCCCTCAAGACTTTAACATTAGCCCAACTCTTGACCCCCATAAACAAGGTATCATTAACAAATTGAAGATGATAAATTATTGTTGAAACCTCTGTACCAATAGTGTATCATGTAAAAATATTGGATTTTACCATTGCCTCCATTAAACATATAGCCCTTCTGCCGCCAGAAATAAAAGAAAAGGAGAGAGAAAATCACCTTGTCACAACCCCTCTCAAACCAGAAGTCATTTGTACCATTTACTAATAGAGAGACCGTAGCCGTTTCAATTCACCCTTTCATCCACTTTTTCCACTTCCTCCACAAAGATAGAGAAGACATTTTTCCCATAACAGCATCCAATTAACCCCAAACTTAACTATTAGTATTACATGCAACTTCATAGAGAGATTTACAAGTTTATTCTTATAATGAACTTTTAGTCTAATCCTTTGAGTCTCTAATAACTTTATTTTAATGGGATGAAGTAAAATTTCTAGAAAAATGTGAATTGGGGTGAAAAAAATAGTTGTTGAAATGGAAGACCGAAACTTTTTTCAGCTGGCTGTTATGTTAGTTGTAGCGCGCCTTCCCTCCTTCTCTCACTTCGGAAAGATTTCGCAGTATTTTCTTATGATGACCTGGTCGAGAGAGTACGATACATCGGTGTAAAAGATGGAGTGGGATCTGTGAGGTTGGTTATAGTAAGGCCTGGCCGGAATTGGCTTTGACCGGTCTGCCCCCCTCTTGCAAGGATTCGGCGCCTCCACCTGATGCTTTACGCCCACGCTTCGTTCAGCCCAGACTCCTATGGGAGGCAGCAGTGGGGAATTTTCCGCAATGGGCGAAAGCCTGACGGAGCAATGCCGCGTGGAGGTATAAGGCCTACGGGTCATGAACTTCTTTTCCCGGAGAAGAAAAAATGACGGTATCCGGCAATTCTCTTGTTGCTTTTCTCCTCGGTCCACAGCGACAAAATGTAGGTAGTTCATCACGAAAGAAAGGACTCGCTGTCTCACGCAGAAGCAGAAGGAAAGTAATTCTTAGCATTGAAGCTGAGGGGCTGAAAAGTACGGTAGTCTACGTTAGTAGTGATTTGCCTGTCGGAGTAAAGAGAATGGCAGGTCTTGAAGTGATAGGTCATACCCTTGAGGACCAGATTCACCCTCCTTTTCTATCTTTTTAGTTAAATATCCGCTGTTTTTTGATTGCAGGGCGCTAGCTTACTAAAATGTCAATAATATAGGGCTTTTTTCTTTCATCTTTCAGCTTGATCGGAATCTATTCTATGATTGAATAGTGGAAAAACGAGCACCATGGAAATACATGCCACTCAGCCAAAGAAAGATAATGGAGAGGGCGAGGCGAGAAGGGGAACAAGGATCAAAACAGGCATGATGCTTAGGGCGGCCTCTTTCATTTCCTAACGTTGGGTTCATTCGCGAACGAGACAAGTTTAGCTAGGAGCCTCCTTATTGCCCAACCCCCTTCTTAGTTGCCGAAGTATAGGCCCGCGTGAGATAAAAAGTCAAAATTACATTTAAGGCTATAAATTTAATTTTGAACTATTGAAGTTTAAAATTTGTAGTAATTAATCTAAAAGAGGAGGAGGACACCTGCATCAATTCAATCCTCAGTTTTAAAAAAATTGGTCTATTAAGTTGTTAGGCCAAAGTTACCATTGGTAAGTATATGTTTCAAGCACTAGCATTTTGTCTGAGTTTGGAAAATAGATTTTCTCTATTGACATGAAAAATCTAGAATGATCGGTTTTGAACATAGCAATCGGAGTAAAGAAATTTAATATTGATCCATTCGCCTTTCAAGACTCGTGAGGTGAGTACTCAGACTCCCTTAACTTCAAAATCCTAAACCCTTAACCCTAGTAGAATATAGGAGGGAAAAAATGGAGACGATCCATTTGCCTCTCAAGACTCGTGAGGCGAGTGCTCAGACTCCCCTAACTCCTAAACCGTTAACCCTTGTAGAATATATGAGGAAAAAATTGGAGACGATCCATTTGCCTTTCAAGACCTGTGAGGAGAGTACTCAGATTCCCCTAATTGCAAAACCGCTGGCAACTTGTCTCCGCCATTTGTGAATAGAAACCTGCAAAGCATCAAGGTAGATAGGTAATATATGAATCCATCCAATCCAACAATATATTGTATGTCAAACTATGAACTTCAATGCTAATGCAATAAATGGAATAAAGCATAAGACTAGTAGATCATTACAGCTGGAAAGCCACCATAGTCCCCTGGCTCTGTGATGTCCTTGGTTACGCAACTTAGTGCAGCAAGCCGAACCTGCAAGCATTTTGCAATCAGATTCATTCTCCTTAACCCCAAGCTTCCAATTTCCAAACAGTAAGAATGGTAAAACAGCAAAAAATTGGAAGTGTTGATTGATTCATTGCAGTCAGTGAGGGAACGCATTCACACAGTCACGGATTTGTGATAGTTGGATCGAGACCTGGTTCATAGTTCAAAATCAGTATATTTTTTTTATTTTAAAAATCAAACTTGTATTAAATTTGAACCGTCTGTCTCGATCCAATTACTATAAATATCTTGACTGTGTGAATGCAATCAATGCATCATTTGCTAACTGTTGCGAATCCAGTTTCATTTCTGACACCATTATAGCACCACTTATTCATTGACTAATCAACTAGCCATCCACAATGCACCGAGGCTATTAGAGCATAGCCTTATAAGACCTGGAAAACAAAACCATACCTTTGATGCAATTGATACATGATCCCGCACTGCTGCCCTTCCTCCCATAGTCACATAATCTCCTATGCTGAACACATGAGAAAATTCGTAAGCCTTGGAAATAACTTTAGTTCTAATACGAATTTGACTAGATAAATCATATTTATCGCAAATTTACTCGGTAACAGTGAAATGAATGAATATAACATACGTTGCTGAGCCTGCAATCCCAACTTGTCCACAAAGCATACAACTCTTCCCAATAACTACATTGTGACCGATCTGCAGAACTAATTAGAACAAAAGAGCAAAGCCTTAACTTTTTCGCTTTTGTAATTATGTAAGTATTAAATGTTAACCTGAACTAAATTATCTATCTTCGAGTTGTCCCCAATAACTGTATCTCTCCAGCTGCATAGCCAAAGAGTGAATAAAATTAGTATTAGAGTTAACATTATTTCAAGTGAAAATCAAACTATAACACCATTTTTGATACATCATGAAGATAAATAGAAACGGATAAGCCATAAAAAAAAAACTAACCTGCCCCTATCAATGCATGTATTTGCACCAATTTCAACATTGTTCCCTATTATGACATTCAGCTTCTGACAGATTTAAGCAAGAAATTCATATTATTAGTACAATCTATGCAAGTTGAAGATTTTTGTTTAACAGAAATAATATGTCAATGTATATAGGATTAAATCAAATGACCAACCTGAGGCTTCTTTATCATTTTACCATCACCATCCACATAAAATCCAAACCCTACATGTAAAATACTAGAATATTAAAATACAAGAAATCATTGAAACCAAAAAAACAAGCAAGCTTATAATTTGAGCTTTACCGTCTTGACCAATGCAGACTCCATTGTGAATCACACATGAATCACCTATACTGCAATTACTAAGTGAGACGTTAAACCTGGAAAAGTATAGTAGTATCAAAACCTAACCACTATGATTAAAACTTTAGTAATGAAATTCCATATACAGTTTTTAGAATTAACAAACAGATATGTGAACCTCTAGAAAAATTACAATTACAAATAAGAGAAGAGGCAACACTTTTCCAAGCCTTATCCCACTAAGTTGCATAGCATACCAATATTGAAAAAGTGAACCATACCCAATTTGAGTGGAATGAGAGAGCGCAACAGAAGGACCAACAACAGTTCCAGAACCAATCCGAACATTGGAACCAACAACACATTCCGAATGAACAACAGCACCAACATCTACAAAAGCTGTAGAGTCAATACAAGCGGATTCATGGAAAACACCACCTCCATTTTTCCATTTCTTAAATCTACCATCACTGATTTCTCCAAAATTATCCTCTGATCTTGAAACAGAACACAATCGCATAGGAATCAATTAATCAACTATTAAGACTAGTAAAGAAAGAAATTAAGAAAATTGCATAATGATTACTGAGAGTGATGATTATGATTAACTTACCGGAAGAAGAAGTGGAGAAATGTGAGTGGGAAGAAGAGAGGAGGTAGAGAGAGTTTGAAATTTGAGTTGGATTGTTAAAAGAGGTTGGAGTGGAACGAGTAAAGGAAAGTAAGGTTCTTATGGTTGCGGCCATAGTTATGCTTCACGGCTTGCAATAGAAGAGAAGGAATACGTACGTGTGGGAAAATAACGGGTTCGTCAGTGGTTGGGTCGGGGCTCCGCCTAACTTGGATGGATCAAATTAACAGTTGACCCGTTTTTTTGGATTGAGTGTTCGATCCATATTTAGTTTGGGTTGAGTGTTCTATCCATATTTTAAGATTATTCTGAATCAATCCATATTTCAATCCATATTTTAAGATTAATCATAAAATATTAGTATTTAATTTAAATTAAATTTATTGTTTAATATCTGAACACTATTTTATGATTTAGATCAAGTTAAAAAAATATGTAAATGGTGTAAAGTATGATTTAAAAGGGAAGATATATCTCTTTGAATAAAGAAATCTGATATCTCAAATTTGATTTACAAAAATATATGCATCGTAAGAATTATTTTAGATAAGTTATAAAAAAAAATATAGTGGCATGCCAATGGATTGAGTTCGCGGGTTCGTGGATTTAAAACTTCAAACTCGATACCCGAACCAAATACCAATTGTTTGAATGAGTTAATTTGGGTTGAACCCGTACATGATTGAGTTGAATAAAAATGTTGAAAATCCATCAAAACCTATGATGAATTTCTATCATTCTTGATTATGATGAATTTCTATCAATTTTGATGAACAAGATTGTTATCTCCACACAATAACAACAATGACAATGAAAGAAAATTAAAGAAGAAAAGAAAGAATTATTTTTTTGCAGAGTTTCTCTCTGCCCACAAACTGTGAAAAAATTTAGTATTCACTTTGCAACTCCAAAATACTGTGATTGACTTGATTACAAAAATAGGGGTTACTCCCTCTATTATAGATTTATGTTAACCAATGCTCAAAACTATAAAAGCCCAAAATACTTATTTTAGAGCTAAATCAAATCTATTTTAGATTTAAATCAAATATATCTAAATCTAAAACAAATATGTGTGTGAGCTAATTCATTGTGTCTAAGCTATCTACATTCATCATAGCTCTTAGTCTTCGAAATACTTCGACATGCACACCCTTCGTCATGATGTCTGCAATCTGATTCTCAGTTCTGCAGTGTTCCAAGATCATCTTCCCATCTTCTACCTGCTCTCGAAGATAGTGAAACCTCATTTCGATGTGCTTGCTTGGACCGTGTGCTATCGGGTTCTTCGCCAGGTTGATAGATGACATGTCAATCTTCACGATAATTGCTCCATGATCTTTACGTGTAATCTCTTCGACCAAGTTCACCATCCAAGTTGCTTGATATGAACAAAGAGAAACAACTATGTATTCTGCTTCGCATGATGATAATGTCACAACTGGTTCCTTTCTCGAACTCCAAGCAACTAGGGCACTACCTAACATTAACATATATCCTGTCGTGGATTTTCGATCCTTGGCATCACTACACCAGCTCGAGTCTGTGTACCCCACTAGCTTGCAGTCTTTTCCTTTATCAGCAGTTGAAAATAAAATGCCATAGTCAAGAGTTTCTTTTAAATACCTCAATATCCTCTTTGTCACTGCTAGGTGTGATACTTTTGGCTTCTGCGTGAATCTACTTACCATACCCACATTGTACACTAAATCAGACCTTGTATGACAAAGGTATCTTAAGGAACCAATAAGTCTTCTATATTGGATTGGGTCGACATCATCTTCTTCTGAGTTTTTCGATAGTTGTAGTCTTGGTTCTGCAGGTGTCGAAGTCGAATTACATTTTTCCATCTCAAATCTCTTGAGAATTTCTCCTGCATATCTTCTTTGATGCATCATCAAACCTCTACTAGTCTTGTAGAATTCGATGCCAAGGAAATATGAAATATCACCCAGATCAGACATTTTGAATTCCTTGCTGAGATCACCTTTGAAGTCTTCGATCTCCTTCTTGCAACTACCTGTTATTAACAAGTCATCAACATAGAGATATAGTATAAGCAATTTACCATTGCTTCTTCTTGCATATACTCCATGTTCACTTGTGCACTTCACAAGTTCCTTTTCCCTTAGAAAACTATAAATTATCTTGTTCCAAGCTCTTGGAGCTTGTTTCAATCCATACAGGGCTTTATGAAGCTTGTACACCTTTCTCTCTTTGTTATATTTTACAAACCCAACTGGTGTTTAACATAAACTTCTTCGTTCAATGCTCCATTCAGGAATGCACACTTTATGTCGATCTGACATATGTGCCAACTATTTATTTATGCTAAACCAACAACCAACTTGATTGTTCCGATCCTAGTCACATGTGCAAAAACCTCATCAAAATCAATTCCTTCTTTATGGATAAATCCTTTCGCCACTAGTCGTGCTTTGTGTCGAGTTACTTCCCCTTTGGGATTCATCTTCACTTTGTATATCCACTTGAAATCAATTGCCTTCTTGCCTTTAGGCAATTCGACAAGTGACCAAGTGTTATTGTCTTCAATGGATTTCAATTCTTCATTCATTTCTTTCACTCACTTTGAATCTTTTAATGCTTCAGCTGCATTTACAGGTTCGACATCTACATAAAAAACTTAATGTGTCAGCTCACCTTTGTTATCAACCACATCATCTGATGTAACCATACAATCTTGCAGGAATGCGTCTTGTTCTCTGAGGTCTTCTTGTACTTGTACTTGGTTGATCCATAACCGCTGGTTTCTCTTGTCGAACTTATCTTTCGACTTGAGTTTCTGGTTCTTCAAGTAAGATTCTCACTGAGTCTTTCTTGACATTTCGAGTCCAACCTCATTCTTTCAGCTCATCTATGATCACGTCTCTGTTGATCACAATTTTCTTATTAATTGGGTCGAACAACTAGTAACCTCCTTGTGAAATCAAGCCTCTCAAAATATTAGTTTTGATGAAGACAAATTTAAAAGCAATTGATCATAGCAAAAGAATGGAAAAAGTCTCAAGTAAAAGTCAAAGCATCATGTTCAAATTCAAGCAATTACATTTCAAAGTTAAAGCATCATGTTTCAAGGCTTTGGATTCAAACTATTGCATTTCAAGAAGGTATAATGATAATATTTACCGTAACTAAAGTCTTAGATGCTCAAGTAATCAAACATTCATTGCATAACTTATCTATGCTGATAAAACAAATGTCTTAGGAAAATTTATCAAGTTTTCCTCTCTGCAATCGATTGCTGCATTAGTGCAATCGATTGCGCATTCAAGTTTTTCAAAAATATTGCCTAAAAATTGAAAGATATTTTTTCGTCTTATTTGTGCAATCGATTGCTGTTTTGGTGCAATCGATTGCTCACTGAAGCATTTAAAAAAATATTTCCTAAAACCAGTTTGCTGAATTTTTTGTGCAATCGATTGCTCACTAAAGAATTTTTGTAAAAACATGGTTGTTGGCACTTGTGCAATAGATTGTTGTTTTTGTGCAATCGATTGCACCCTGGACGAAATTGAAAAACAGTCCCATTTTTTTACACCTCTTCATACACCATTTTATGAAACTTTTTCATTTAATCTTGGCAATTGTTCATGATTATTTTGCATAAAATTATGATGTTTCAAAGGGGTGTTATGAACATATATATACTCAATTTTCAGATTCATTCTTCACCTCTTCCAATCAAATTTGTATAATTTCAAAATTCACATTTAAAGTTTCTAACTTTCATTCAAGAAATTTTCTGCATAACTTTACATCATATAAAACAGAAAATTCCTTGAGCAATCTATCCCTTTATTGGTTGTAAATTATTATCATTGGAAGAGAAGATCAATTTCATTGATAAATCACTCTAAGTGATAATCATCCTACAAACTTATCTATTCAAAATACTTGTTATATTCATATCTTATTTTTCAGAATTGTTGAAAATAAGATTTTTTTGTATTGTATACTTGTTTTTCAGGATTGTTGAAAACAAGAGTCATTAAGAGATGATTGTTCTCTTAGTGTACTTAGTGAAAATTCAAGAGGATTGTTCTTGGTGGTTTTATTGTTAGAGGATTATAAGATAAGTCTTGGTATAGGGATTTTACAGAGGTCTAACAATAGTGAAATCTCTTTCGTGTTGAAAGGGGACTGGAGTACTCTCGGACTGTGAGGGGAACCAGGATACATCCTTGTATTCTTTACTTTACCGCATTTAGCGCTTTCATCACATATCATAATCCAGAAAAGAAAGAAACACATTTATAAACTCATGCACAAAACTAGAAAAATAAGAATAAGTATTATAGAATCGAATAAATTTTTAGTCTTAATTCACCCCTTCTTAGGCGCACTCTGAACTTACAATTGGCATCAGAGCAAGTTATAGGTAACTTATTTCTAAAGATCTAGAATGAATTTCATAAATCAAAATCCGTTCTTTAGAGATGGTGGTAGTGTTATACCCCAAAATTTTCCCTCCTATTTTTTAAGACAATCCACATCTCCATACTCAAGAATTTCTCAAGGGTTAACCAGACAAACCCTCTCTTAAGCAATCAACCCACAACTAGGGTTTTGATTATCTCAAGTCAAAGATGGTTTCCATTGCCTCAAGTGGTCATCATAACTCCTCATATTTGTCAAGGTATCATCATGTCAATTTTCAAGCCACACAGCTCAAGTTTGCTCAGTCAATTCCTCAGATGATTGAAAATCAGTTGTATTGGACAAAAGTCAAATATGGTCAACATACAGTCAAACTTCATCATTTTTAGTTAACATAAAGAATTTAAAGTCACATTCACCATTTGATCAAGGGTTGATCATGATTCATCAAGAAAACTCAAGATTTGATCAAAAGTCAAAGTTTCCAAATTAGGGTTTTTAAACAAAAAGTCAATAGAACTTTGACCAGGCATAACTTTCACATACTTTATTAGAAATTTTTCCACCAAAGCTCATTTTTAAGAGAATTCAATTCTCTACAACTTTATGTCTCACAAGCTTTGGCAAAAAATGCTTCATTTGAGAGTTATGGATCAAGACATTATAGGTCCTCCTAAAAGTCAACAAAAAGTCATCTTTTTGCAAAGAAGTGTACATGAGCATGGAAACTTCAATGAATATGAAATCAAAATTAGTGTTTAGAGGACATATTGATATTTCTAAAAAGTTCAAGAACACTTCAAAATGTTGAAAATTGAGCAAGATACAAGTTGTGCAAGTTTGCCATTTTTGAAGAAGTGCATGAAGAAAAATACTTAGCAAAATCAATTTTTTTTTCCAAATGGACCCAAGTTTTGGTGATCCAAACTTCTTCTTCAGATTATCCATGACCTCTACACTCATTGGCACGCCTTTCCCTTATTTATTTAATTTATTTTTGAATTAAATGGCTAAAATTCAAATTTAATTAAATAAAATATAAAGATAAAAGATAAGGTGAGTTGGGCTTGATATTGGTATGACTTCAGGTCCAAGATAACTCATCACAAGCTGTCAAAAATGCACAAGAGGCATTAAGGCAAGATTGAGCCAAATTTGGGATGTTTTGATAAGATTTTCCAATCAAATATTTTGCATTCAAAGCAATATATTTTCGTTCAAGTCTTGACCTAATTTCCTTGCCCTATATTTACACTACAAGCTCAGACATCAAGGAGACGGATTCATGCAGCCATAAAGCTAGGGTTTGTAATCAAAAATTTCATACAAAATTGCACCTTCGAGTTTCAATTTCTAGACACTCTCAAGCCATTCCAACCATCCATTCATTCTCCTGAGCATCCCAAGAGTCGATCCCAGGCCTTACACGATCCCAAAGCATCCAGAAATCGCTTCCCCAAGTGCACCGATTTGGTAAAGGTTTATGAAATTCAAACTCTTGACTCATGCAAAATAAATTGTGTTTATACATTCATACATGTTCATGATGTTATTTAGAGTCAATTTGATGATTTGATTTTGAGGTTTAACGCAGGAATGACCAAACGCCATTGTTAGGGCTCGAAAACTGTTGAGCTTCGTATCCCTGTTTCCAAACACTCTAAGGCCAAACCAAGGCCACAATTGGATTCGCCACCCTCGATTTAGGGAGGTAGGGTCCCTTTTGATCATTTATTTGTCTTATTTTACAAGTTTGGAAACTTAAATCGCCGGAGAAGACGATCGGAGCTAGGGCTCCGGCGTCCCTTCGGCCTTCTGACTTTGGTCAACCAGCGAGGCATGGTGTGGCACGATCTGATTTGTCCATTCAAAATCCAAGGGTCCCACGCGCGTTTTTGTGTTAAAACCTGATTTCATGAACTTTGTCTTATATATATATATATATAAGTGCATCCAAATAAATGGATGTATCACCGCCCCAACGGTAAGACATGCGAGCGTTAGTCCCTCCCTCTATCAGGTCGTTGGTTCGAACCTTTCTTTTGGCAAAAAATTTCATAACTTTTGATTTTTGCAGGTTATCACATATAATCAATTGGAGGCATGTTTCTAACACCACATGCATAATGGTCTAGTGGTAACTTTTGAACCCGTGACTTCAAGGTCACGAGTTCAAGCCTCAACAAGGCCATCCTAATTTTTTACCACTTGTTTTGTCTATTTTTTCTATTTTCTTTCCAATTTTCTAATTAGTTTAATTTTCTTTTGAAATTAATTAAACCATTTTCAAAAATGACAAAAATAAAATAATTTCAGATTTAGGTTAATTAAACATTTAATTAATTTTTGACATAAAAATTATTTATTTTTCTCATGATTTAAATTATTTTTCATAATTAATTAATAATTAACTTAGAAATTAGGTTTTATTAATCAAAATCAATCCAAAAAATATCAAAAAAAAATTTTCCTTTACAATTAGGGTTTAGATGTTCTCTCTTACCCTTAAGACATTTTTCTCCAATTTATTTACTTTATTTCACATTTAAATTCCAGAAATCGATGTATAGGTTGCAAGATTATTTTTTGTAATAGCGTAGATTTACTTTTCTCGCAATTTACTTTCTGCACCTATATTATGTAACTGCCCCGAAGCCATGTAATAGCGTAGAACATTTACTTTCCGCACCTTTACATTCCGCACTTTACTTTTCTGTACATATTAACTGCTTAACTGTTAGTAACTAGGGTTTACATGACAAGATAAAATCAAATCTTAGAACACCCTAATTCAAGATTAATTATATCTGAAATCAACACACTCTTTCACACTTGGACCCCCTTAGGGTATCCTCTCTTGTTGCCTTTCGAAAACAATGGTCATGTCCCTCGAACGTAGGGGTACCATTAGCAAAGACGCTTACGAATAACATCATCATAGTCCCTTCGATATAAAGATCATAGTCCCTCGACGACCCTTGGTGTTGCCTACGAATATATGATCTCGTCCCTTGGTTGTTGCCTACAAATAAGTGATGATCATCCCTTTGAATTGCTAAGGTATCCCTACATGTTGCCTTCTATGACCCTACGATGACTCTACGATTGTCCCTTTACATCCAACGGATAGGGTTACCTACCAACTAATGGTATGGATAGCGTTATCCTAAAGGAGAAGGAAAATAACAAGAAACGACCATTCTGAGTAGGTAATAAGACTCTATTGCTTGCTCTAATTAATCAAAATGCTTTTCACACCTCACACTTTTCAAAAACATTTCAAATGAACACTTTGTATACATTCCAGTAAGAATTATTACAAAGTTAAACATTTTCCAAACAAATATTTTCAAACACTTTGTATACATTCCTACGAGAATTATTACGAAGTCAAAGCGAAATACTTTTCAAATACTTTTCAAACCACACAAACACAGAAAGAAAGTTTTCAAAAGTGAGCTAAGCAACTAAGAGCCCGTAGATAACTACGGATGAAAAGGATGCTAATACCTTCCCTTTTCATAATTGTCTCCCATACTCAGAATCTAACGAAGGTCTTTTCCTGTTCTTTTCACCTTCCCTTTATTGGATAAAAGAAAAGTCGGTGGCGACTCTTACTATCCGTAACATTTGCGATAAAACGCAAAACATACAAGTCAGTTCTCCCACCGTGTTACAGAACTGGCGACTCTGTTGGGGATACTACCTAAAGAGAGGCTACCTTAGGGTTTTAGATCACTTTATTGCTTTCTGTTTGCTTTGTCTGCTTTATTTTTAAAGGGTTTCTTGGGTATTATATCTATGGGGGATCCTACACTTGAATCCAGGTTTCCTTAGGTAAGTAGCAATAGATCATCGCAATTGTCCGGCGTAGACTGAAACGGTTAAAATGATGGCTACAGTTAGTGAGACACTTTTGATGTCTTGATGTTTCTCATGTTTAGTTGAGGAAATATTTGGCATCTGTGTGGTGTCATCAAGAATTAACTAAACTTTTAGAACCCTAATTTACCCATCTTGGCCATTAGAAGGTAGTGAGATAGCCGACTTCGATGCAGTCTGAGGTTGGTTGATACTTGATGCTACACTCATTTAGATTCGACTTTTGGGATGTTTCGGTCGACCACTTGGTAGTCGTATTAAAATAAAGCCTACAAGAAAGATCTGTGATATGAGATTCCTAGAACCCGGTTACTATTGTAGGACAGGTTGAAGCAACTTAAACTCCGACGAAGGGTAGACATCTATACCTCATGTAAGCCTTAAACCTAGGGCTATTGTGTGGATTGCTTGTGTGTGCTATTTAAACATGACATCATAACATCATATCATCATAACATTTCTAACCATTTCAAGGACCTAAGGATTTATATTTGCTCTTTGTTGTAGGGTTATGGCTTCCAGGAAGACTATCTAAATCAATTTTGTGGGTATACCTTCTCAACTTAAGGAGTTCATCTCAGAAGTTCCCGATCACTCTCAGTTCATTAAGAGGCATGGTTATCTACTCAACTTGGTTACCTCAGGTTTTGAAGAAGATATGATGAGCGTGGTATTCCAAGTTTTTGATCTGAAGCATCATTGCTTTACTTTCCCAGATTATCAGTTGGTACCTACAATGGAAGAGTTCTCTAAGCTACTTGGGATAGCCATTCTTGATCAGATACCTTTCACCGGTTCAGAAAAAGTTCCAAGGTTTGAAGACATTGCATCAGCATTACATCTAAAGCGGTCAGACATTAAAGATAATTGGGAGACAAGAAGTGGAGTTAAGGGTTTGCTTGCTAAGTTTCTGATAAAGAAAGCTCGAGAATTCCTAAAGGATATGAGTTTCCACGCTTTCTAAGACGTTTTGGCTTTGCTAATTTATGGTTTGGTGATATTTCCTAATCCAGATCAGTTCATAAACGTGAACGCCATCAAGATATTCCTCACTCATAATCCTGTGCCTACCTTGCTCGGAGATATTTTGCATTCTCTCCACACTCATACCATGAAAAGACAAGGAACTCTCATGTGTTGCATACCGTTATTATCCAGGTGGTTTATTTCGCACCTTTCTCAATCAGTAATGAAGAACGAATAAAGGGTGAAGTGGTCTCAAAGGTTGATGTCACTCTCTCATTCAGATATTCGTTGGTGTCTTTTCTCTCAAAAGTACTTCACTTTCATTGAGCGTTGTGGAGAATTCCCTAATGTACCACTCCTTGGCATAAGGGGAGGTATCACTTACAACCCTTCTCTAGCATTATGGAAGTTTGGTTATGCTCGAAGAGATGGTCCTCATGATATGCTTCTCCAAGACATCGTATTTGACTGCAACAGCGATGTCCAAGGTTACCATCGAAGATTTGTTCACGCTTGGGGCAAGGTGAAGAAAACTAATACCAAGACCTTGGGGCACAAAAATTTTATTCCTTGGGAACCTTACCTCAAATTGGCACGAGCTCGTGCTCAAATCCTCATGATTCCATATACTATTATCCTACAGTAACCATGGAACCTGCTGCCGAAGGTGACGAACCCTATACCATTCTCCATCTAGACATGCCTACTGATTTCGAAGAATTAAAGAGATCCTTGATTCAACTTAAAGAAGAAAGGGATACATTTGAAGCCCAATTCTATACAAGCGATAAACGAGTATTCAAGTTGACAAAGCTACTTCACGAAGAACAAAGCATTAACGCCTACGTCAACACAAAGAGGAAGCGCCCATGGGAGACCTAAGCTCCAGGAATTTCATTTTTAGTACTTGAACTTTCATTTGTACTTGCTAAAGTCAACTAATAAAAAGTTTGTTTCTTGCTTGTTTAACAAATTTAAATTCCTAAAGGTCCTTGAAAACATCACATAACATTGCATACCATAGCATAACATTTCATAACAGGTACTCTGAAGACCGGTTTTCTCATTCTCTCGCTGTTTATTTCAGCAGAAATGGCTCTCGAACAAACTGTCAAAGATTTCTAGGCTCAGAATGCTTAATTCTAGGAGATGCTCACCAATTTGGACCAAGGTTAGAAAGATTTGAAAAAGCTCATCACCAAAAAGGAGAAGACCATTGGCATTCTAAACATGGGGAAAAGGTACAAAGGTCCAGTCAAGGTAGTCAAATAGCTTCAATTCTCATACAAGAGGGAAGAAATTGAAGGAAGTGTCAAAAACAATGAAGGAAGCCATCATGAGTTTGAAAGCAAAGGGGGAGACTATATGAGTGAGCAGTATCCTGACAACGAAAAAGTACAAGCAACTTGAAGATCGTCTGAATGCTGTGGAGAATCTGAGAATGTCAGGGTTGAATTTTGATGATCTGAGTCTGGTTCCCAAAGTAGTAATTCCCCACAAGTTCAAGATCCCTAACTTTGCAAAGCATGATGGCATTTCTTTCCCGAAGTTGTATCTGAAGTCATATGTTCAAAAGATCCATCCTCATACTGAAGACAGGAAGATGTGGATACATTTCTTCCAAGAGAGTTTGTCTGAAACACAGTTAGAGTGGTATTATCAACTAGAGAATACACATATTCATAACCGAAATGATTTAGAAGACGCTTTCTACAAACAGTACCAGTACAATGCTGAATTGACACCAACCCGCATGCAGCTGCAGAGCATGAATATAGGCCGTGACGAGAAGTTCAAGGAGTATGCTCAAAAATGGAGAGATCTAGCAGGCAGAGTCCAACCACCCTTGTCTAATAGGGAATTGGTTGATATGCTCATGGGAATGCTAACAGGCCCATTCTTCAATCATCTGATTTGAAACTCTTCATCCGGATTCATCGAGCTGATATTGACAGGCGAACATATTGAAGCTAGAGTCAAGAGCGGAAAGATTCAAGTCAAAACATCTTCAAATTCTACGAAGAGATCTTTTGATGGAAATAAATAAGCCAATGATGTGTATGGTCAGAAGAACCGTGACAAAGGTGATCGCCATCAATCTGTGGGGGCAGTCCTCTGATCTCAAATCCCACACCAGCGCAACCTCAACAAGACAACGCGTATAGGCAGAACGCGCCAAGAAGACAGTTTACAAAGATCAACATGTCGTTGTCTCAAGCATTACAACACATGTTGAAAGCATAGCTGATTACTTTGAGGTATCCTCATTAGCATATCAACACTTCTTCTCCGAAGTACAATCCTAATGCAAGGTGTGCATACCACTCTAACAGCTCAGGGAACGACACGAACAACTGTTGGGCCCTGAAGAACAAGATTCAAGACATGATTGAAGCCCGAAAAATTGAATTTGACCCTCCTGTCGAAACTCCGAATATTATCAACGCACCAATACCTGACCATGGTAAAAGTGCATCCGCCATTGACAATGACTCATATGTCTTTGATGTGAATGAGCTGACCATTCCCCTGATGATTGTCAAGAAGGATTTATTACAAGCCGGTTTATTCCCAGGATGTCCTGACAACTGTTGTTGGTGCGCATCTAAATCCAATGGATATGCTTGGTTGAAGAGACATTTTCAACGCATGATGGACAACCGAGAAGTGTTATTCCTAAAAGCTCCGTCTATAGAGAGTCTGTGCGAAGATGTTTTTAAAAGTCTGAAGATCGAAGACATAAGCAAAGCCGTACCAGAAGTCTGGGATACCTTGGGGCAGCCAAGTGGGAAGTACAATTTTATGGTGAAATATGTAACACCCCATCTAAATACCCCGAAATATATTAATTAAATTAACATTTAAATCATCTTTAATCAGAGTTTAACACGGTAATCACGGGATGTCACAATTAATAAATAAATAAACCTTCATTCAAACAGTAGCCATGCTACACTGAGGATCAACATTTTCAAATAATTCAATCAAGTTAAGACCATGTCTTACACAGCGGAAAACATCATAACCAAAAACGGAATAATTCAATCATTATTATTCCCAACAAAGATTTTAATTAAACAATAAACCAATGTCTAATTCCTCATCTAACGTTCCCCAGTGTTACAATCTAATCAGAGCATGACACTGACACGCGGACTAAACGATAAGCTCTAGAGCCATCCTCACCGACTCTTCAGCTGCTAACCTTAATCTGAAATGGTAAAGTAAGGGTGAGACTTCTCATAATTAAAGCATATTATAAGTCTTTCAATTAATAATATATCACAAACATATTATTTCACCCACTTAACATAAATTCAGATTCACACACACACAACCATATTCATCATGCATAATCATAACAACCCAAGAAGAGTAACACTGGAAGACATCCTAACATGTTACCACTTCATACAAATACAATGCAGACTCAATGCATGCGGTACCGACTTGTGACCAAGTCACCCAACACTGATCCATCATCAACCGGATACAGTACCATCGATTCGTCCATAACCACTCGGGCACGAATCCAGCCTAACCACCCATCCTCACTCGGGTATCGGTTATCGGCAATCCAAGTCAAATTCCGTACAATGGGAATTAACTTCACCAAACAATGCAAATGCACGCACATCACTAGCATGCAACATCAATCAGTCTATGTATACATTTATTTAACATAACTGAATCACAACAATCAACATGATATCTCAACCAATCATGCATACATCTAATATCAGCATAAACATGCAAACCAATCAACATGATACATCAACCAATCATGCATACATCTAACATCAGCATAAACATGCTATTACATCTACACATTACCAGTATTCTCATCACCAAAAGTCCTCTACTACACATACATCATTATGTGTCAGTTAATAATCATTTAATTCAAAATTCAACCCCTTTCCAAAATAATTTCAGGTTTTCTAAAATATTTTCATTTTATAAGGTAGATCATAAAATTTAGGAAATAACATCCAAAACGGCGCTCAAAACGGACTTACGGTTTGAAAGTTATGAATTTTTGAAGTTTTAAAAATTTTCAAAAATGAACAGTGGAACCCGGTTCCTCCCTGGGAGTAACCAGTTCCCAGAATTTCAAAAATCAGCGCCCCTGAAAAAATGTATGGGAAACCCGGTTCCTCCAGGTAGGGAACCGGTTCCCAGAAAATCAAATTTCATATTTCTGGAAAATTCAACGTGGAACCCGGTTCCTCCCACACAGGAACCGGTTCCTGAGTTCAAAAATACCATTTTTATCAGTTTAAAAAGCTGGAACCCGGGTTCTCCCACTGGGGAACCGGTTCCCACGACCATCAGACCCAAAATTTTAGTTTTTGACAACATTATTTCTCAAAGCCATTTCTCATTCATTCCAAAACGTACCCATGTATTCTAACACCATAAAATCACTCGTTCATCATCAATAACATACAATATCACCTATTTTATTCGTCAGTAATGATCCTATATCATACAACTCCATTAATCTACACATTCTGACACAATCTGACACCCATAGGGATACATCCATGGAAACCTAAAAATCCCTAAACATAGATTTCCTAACATGCTATGATCCATAATATTAAAATCAAAACCTATAATAAACAATAATCAATCGAAATCACCCCTTACCTTGTGGGTTCTTCGAATCTGACACTTCTAGGTTTTCTTCCTTCTTTTCTCCTCTTCTCACTTCACGTATCTTGTTTTCTCCAAAAAAAATGATTCTATTTCCTTCTTTCCTTATTTTATTCCTTTTAATATAAATAAAATAAGTATTATTTCTCATTCTCCAATTAATTCCATCATTAATCTTAATAATCCAATATATTAAATAAATTATGTCCTCAATTCATTTAATAATTAAAAATCATAATTATTTAATTACCGAATTATTTTGGGGTGTTACAAAATATACCGACCCTGAAAGCTACAAGATTGAAATCAAAGACATCAAGGAAACCAGATGGGGAGATGACGACTATCCCGAAGAATTTTCTGATGCGAACACAATAAGGATCACCTCTGCCGATCCTGCACCCAGAGTGGCACCTCTCATTATTACATCACCCAAATCAATTTCATATTCCTCTGACAAAGCTATACCTTGGAATTCTGGAGCCAAAGTCTACTATTATGGCATCAAACAATAACCATTAACTATTGAAGACAGTATAGTTGAAGCTACCAGTCCTAATGTTGACAATATCATCGGATCAAGCAAAGTAACCAGAACCGAAAGAGTGTTTTCTCCACATATCTCTCCTCTAAAGGATACTACTACACCAGTTCGCATTTCTTCTATTGAATCAACTCCTGAGGCTCGAGGGAAAGAGAAAGTGACTCAACCTGCTCAGACAGAAGTACCAAAGGAAGTTGCTGAAGATACCTCAAAACAAGAAATAGAGGAAATTCTTAAGATCATGAAGAAGAGCGACTACAATATAGTGGAGAAGTTGGGACAAACCCCATCCAAGCTTTCCATGTTAGCTCTGTTGCTGTGCTCCGAGGCTCATGCTAAAGCCTTGGTGAAGTTTCTGAAGAATGCTCATATACCGCAAGACACTTATGCTACCAATTCAAAAGTTGTATTTCTAGCCTGACCGCAAACAATGGTTTGGGCTTTTCTGATGCTGATCTGACTCCTTCCAAAAGGAAACACATCAAAGCCTTACATATTTCTATGGGGTGTAAGGGAACTATGTTGTCTCAGGTGTTGGTGGATACTAGTTTTGCTCTGAATGTCCTACCAAAGAGTGCTCTAAACCGACTTGATGTTAAAGAAGTGGTTATGAAGCCCAGTAACGTAATCGTAAGAGCTTTTGATGGTTCGAAAAGAACAGTACTAGGAGAGCTCAACCAGCCGATTAAATGAGGTTCCCAGACTTTTGACTCTACTTTCTTTGTGATGGACATTCGTCAAGCTTATTCTTGCTTGCTTGGACGCCCTATGATACATGGGGAAGGCGTTGTTACCTCTATTCTACATCAGAAGCTGAAATACCTAGTGAAGAGGAAGATCGTTACAGTATACGGAGAAGAAGAATATATGGTAAGCCATCTATAGTTATTCCGATACATCGAAATGAAAGGTAAATTTGTCGAAACCCCCCTGTCAAGCTTTTGAAGTAGTTCCACGAGTCATGCCTTCCGACTCTCCTGTCACTCCTGAGGTTACTAAAGTTCCACCGAAGATGGCCTCGCTGAAAGACGCCAAAGCTGTGGTTGAAGAAGGAGGTTGTACTATTTGGAGTCAACTACTCGATTTTTCATTCAACAAACGGTGGACCTCCGTTTCATATCAACAAAGATGGAGTTTATGTTATAGAAGACGATGATGGTGACTTCGACATCAACAATTGGATCTTCCCAACTCCTAACGGTGGACTCAACAATTGGATGGCTAAGGATATTATGCTAATCTCCTTTAGACAGGAGTAATTGTCTTTCTATTTTACGCTTTTTGCTTTTTACGCTTCGAACAATAAAACTCTAAGCCTAGTGCCTTGACCGGGGCACCATGGCTAGTTTGTGAGGGTTATTACTTGTCATTCGCATATTTCATTCAATAAATTATTGGACTTTTGCATTCAAATATTGTGCTCCTTGTCTTTCTTTTTTACTTTATCACCTTTTCAAAAGCTATGTGTTCTTACACACACCCAAGTAATAAACTGTAGATCAATATTCATCCCGGATCCCGTTGATAACGACTCTGCTATTGCTAAATATGACTTTGATAATCTGATCTATCAAGCCGAAGACGAAGGTGAGGAAGATTGTGAAGTGCCAATAGAACTTGCTAGACTACTACAGCAAGAGGAAAATGCTATACAGCCACACGAAGAACCCTTTGAAGTTATGAATCTAGGTACCGATGAAAGCAGAAAGGAAATCAAGATAGGAGCAAGTATTGAGAACAATATCAAAGAAAGATTGATCCAGATTATGCGAGATTACATCGATATTTTTGCTTGGTCCTACGAAGACATGCCAGGTTTAGTGTAACGCCCCGTTTTATTTAATATTATATTATATTAATATTTTTGAGTTACCGTTTGACGATAGTTTTGGCGACGAGAATATTAATATTGATCGATATATCTATTAAAATATTTGGCGATGTTTCGTTCGGTCCGGTTTTTATTCCGTTCGGTAAAATATTATTCGGATCGATATTTAATTCTCCGGAATTATTTTAACTAATTGAATTAATTATATTATTAGATATTATTAGTGTGTTAATTAATAAGAATAGATAGGGGTGTGAGGATTAATTGTGTAGAATTGGGTATACACCCTTGGTTGCTAGTAAGAACACATTATAAACACTTTTCCTCATTTTCTTTCCACTACAACACCATAAGCAAAACATAGAAGCTTAGAGAGAAATAGAGGGTTTGGAAGAAGAAGAAGAGCAAGAGCAAGAGCAAGGTTTAGGTTTGTTGAATCATCAAGAATCATCCAATCACTTGAGGTAAGGGGTTTGATTTTCCTTTCCATATAGTTAGGGTTTGATAGATATATTTTGGATTTAGGAAAAATTGATAGGTTAATTCATGAGTTTTGGTTGGTTGATTGTTGAAATAACTTTGAAAGGTTGAGTTAGGAGTATGGATTATTGGGTGTTTCATTTCTAGCTTGTAGGAACTAAAAGTATAAAAATGGAAATGAAAAACTGTGAAAAACCATGAAATTACAATGTCTGTGTATAGAACCGCGGGGAAGAAGATGTGTTGTGTAATGAAGTAAGGGGGAGGCGCCCACCTCACCATGAGGGGCGGCCGTCCCCTTGTGTTGGGGTGGCTTTGGAAAAAATGTCACTTTTCTGTATTCTGTAAACTCTGTTCTGCATAATTCTGTTTTGCATAATTCTGTTATGTATAATTCTTCATTTAGTTTCTGTTTCTTCTAATTTATTTAATTCCACATACTACTAGTTAGTATTAATAAAATATAATTAGGAGATAAGTTAGACGATTAAATTTAGAACCCGATTATGTTCCGATTTTCCGATTTCGGTAAATTCAGCGATGGAGCAAGTTGCCCCGAATTCAATGAAAATTGATGTGCTAGATAAGTTCGACGTGTAGAACACAATGGTGAGGTTAGTTTTTCGAAACTACGAGTTTTTATGAAACGACCCGAAATAGGACAAATTACGGTTAAATTGAATTGGATTGCGTTTTAGTCGATTTAAGACACGTATGGACAATCCGATTGCGATGTAGACGATTATGATTAATGCCGGTTATTAAGAATGGCTTTCGCGATGATTATTGGTGTTTTAACTATTTTTCCGCATTTGGAATTTGGTGAATTAATTGATAATGATGTGGTGTGATTAAACATGATGTTTGCGACGGTGTATTTATTAATGAATACTTGATGATATGCGATGCGATGATATGTTTCTCTTGGTGTGGATAAAAATGGCAACGTGGACTTTATGTCAATTTTGATGAGTGATGATGATGTTTTTGTTGTGTTATTTTTATTTTCGAGTCACATACATTGCATTAGCGACGAGGGCTTTTATGCCAAGCGACGATGGGCTTTATGCCAAATGTTCCTAATTATGGACAAAGCGACGGGTACCACATGCATAACATAGTCGTGTCTCTTGGTGTCGGTTATGTTTATGTTTGAGATTTTTTGGCGTTGGGTTTTAATTGATGCATGATGTTGAATTGCGATGATATATGATACTTGTGTTGATACGAGTATAATGATTATATGACGAAGTTAAAGTGTTAATTTTATACACTAAATGCTAATTTAAAGTATGTGAGGTTTTGATATATGTTGACATACTCTTACTAACTTATATCATTTATAATTCCACAAACTATTTATATATTTTATCATGCCTTTAATTATATGTTTTGGAGTATCTCACCCTTTACATGTTTCGCCGTTGCCTTTATATTGGTAACGTGCAGGTGATCCACGAGGATGATGAGGATTAGCTCGAGTCTCTTTATTTTGAGTCGCTCTGCTCTGATCGTAGTAACACTCGAGATTTGGGCGATGTTATTATTTTGATAGGATAGTTTATGTATACTATCTTATGATGTTATAACTTTATGTGTTGATGATAACATGATGATATGTATATTTTGTGAACACATCCGTTGTGCTGTGAATAGTCATATGTTTATATGATGAATTATGAAATGAACCAGTATATCCGACTTTTGATGTTTGTGAATGTGCATTATAATGCAAAGTGATGAAAACACGAATATGTGATGCCTCAATTTTGTTGGATGAAATTTTGAAACTCTGATTTTATTATTAATTATGAGGGGTAGAATTGGGGTGTTACATTAGTGGTATCAGAGCAGGTCGGTCTGTCCGAACAAGTTGTTGAGTTTGTTGTTGTCTAACAATCAAGTATTGTTATTTGTTGATTCTAATCCTTGTTTTGTTTTGAGCAGAGGTTGTTATGGCTGGAAGGAATGCTGTTAGGAATGATGAGGCTCTTGTTGCTGCTATGCAGGCAATAGCTCAGGCTTTCCAACACCCGCCGAATGCTGACAAGAACGCTGGGTCTCGTAGTTTGGCAACCTTCCAAAGAGAGAATCCCCCTACTTTCCAAGGAAAGTATGATCCTGAAGGTGCTTTAACGTGGTTGAAGGAGATTGAAAGAATCTTCCGTGTGATGGATTGCACTCCTATGCAAAAAATCCGCTATGGTACTCATAAGTTAAGTGATGAGGCTGATGACTGGTGGGTTGACACCCGTCAGAGGCTTGAAGTTGCTGGTGAGGAAATGATGTGGGGAGTTTTCCGTAGGGAATTCATGAGGAAGTATCACCCGGAGGATGTTCGGGGAAAGAAGGAGATAGAGTTCCTTGAGCTGAAACAAGGGAATATGTCTATCACTGATTATGCTGCAAAGTCTACCGAGCTGGCTAAGTTCTATCCTCACTATGATGGAGAGAATGCCGAGTTTTCTAAGGGAATTAAATTTGAGAATGGCTTGCGTCCTGAGATTAAGAAAGCGATTAGTTATCAGAAAATCCATGTCTTTACGGATTTGATTGATAGTTGTAGAATCTTCGAGGAAGATAGTAATGCACACTATAAGATTATGTCTGATAAGAGAAACAAGGGTCATCAGAGGCGTGGGAAACCTTATGATACTCCAGCTGGTAAAGGGAAACAGAAAGCGTTTCAAGGGCGAAGGACTAGTGGGGGAGATGCTCCTGCTAGTATTGTTTGTTACAAGTGTGGGAAACCTGGCTACAAAAGTAATGTTTGTCGAAGTGATGTGAGGGATAAGGAGAATGAGGTGAGATGTTTCCGATGTGGAGAAGTGGGTCATATGACTCGTGATTGCAAGCATAAGGATGCGGTCTATTTTAATTGTGGTGAGGGAGGTCACATTAGTTCTCAATGTAAGAAGCCTAAGAGAACTCAAGGAGCGGGGAAGGTGTTTGCTTTGTCGGGTGCTCCGACGGAAGACGAAGATGGTCTTGTTCGAGGTACTAGTTTCATTAATAACATTCCTCTGATTACTATTATTGATACTGGTGCTACTCACTGTTTTATTGCTGCTGATTGTGTAAAGAGATTGGGTCTCACTTTGTCATCTCTAGATAGAGATATGGTGGTTGAAGTTCCGACTAAGGGAACGATTAGTACTTCTTTTGTGTGTGCAAGTTGCCCTTTATCAATCATTGATAGAGACTTTGTGGTGGATCTTGTTTGTTTACTGCTTGTTGGGTTGGACGTGGTTCTGGGTATGGATTGGTTGAAAGCTAATTATGTCCATATCAATTGCTATGACAACACTGTGAGGTTTTCTTCCTAAGTGGAAGAAGATCAAACTATGTTGATATCGACGAAACAGTTGAATGAGTTCATGAAAGATGAAGCATTGGTTTTCTTGTTGATGGAGACTCTTTCTATGGAGAGTCAATATGTGATTTCAAACTTTCCGGTGGTGTGCGATTTTCCCGAAGTATTCCCTGATGAGATTCCTAGTGCACCTCCAGAAAGAGAAGTTGAATTTTCTGTGGATCTTGTCCCTGGTACCAGACCTATCTCTATGGCACCATACAGGATGTCCGCATCTGAGTTAGCAGAATTGAAGAGCTAGTTAGAATATTTGCTCGAGAAGAAGTTTGTTAGACCAAGTGTGTCACCGTGGGGAGCTCCTGTGTTATTGGATGAAGAAGAAAGACAGTAGCATGAGACTTTGTATTGATTATCGTCAGTTGAATAAAGTGACTATCAAGAATAAGTATCCACTTCCTAGAATTGATGATTTGATGGAACGATTAGTTGGCGCTCGCATGTTTAGCAAGATTGATTTGAGATCGGGTTACCAACAAATAAGGGTGAAAGAAGAAGATGTTCAGAAACTGCTTTCAGGACGAGGTATGGACATTACGAGTATTCGGTGATGCCTTTCAGTGTCACTAATGCACCGGGATTATTCATGGAGTACATGAATCGTATTTTCCATCCTTACTTGGATCGTTTCGTGGTTGTTTTCATTGATGATATTCTGGTTTATTCTAAATCGGAAGAAGAGCACGTAGAACATTTGCGCATTGTGTTAAAAGTTCTGAAAGAGAAAAAGCTTTATGCTAAGTTGTCAAAGTGCGAGTTCTGGTTAGGTGAAGTGAGATTTTTGGGGCATGTCATTTATGGTGATAGCATTGCGGTTGATCCTTCTAAGGTTGATGCTGTGTTAAGATGGGAAACTCCTAAGTCTGTTACTGAAATTAGAAGTTTCTTAGGTTTGGCTGGTTACTACAGGAGGTTCATTGAAGGTTTTTCTAAGTTGGCACTTCCCTTGACAAAGTTGACTTGTAAAGGAACTGCTTTTGTGTGGGATGTCAACTGTGAAGAAAGTTTTGTTAAATTGAAGAAAAGGTTAACAACGGCTCTGTAATACGGTGGGAGAACTGACTTTGGAATTTGTTTTGCTTTTAATCGCAAATGTTGCGGATAGCAAGAGTCGCCACCGACTTTTCTTTTATCCAATTAAGGGAAGGTAAAAAGTACAGAAAAAGACCTTCGTTAGATTCTGAGTAAGGGAGAAGGTTATGAAAAGGGAAGGGTATTAGCACCCCTGTCCATCCGTAGTTATCTACGGGCTCTTAGTTGCTTTTAGCTTACTTTAAAATCTGCTTTCTGTGTGTGTGTTTGAAAATGTTTTTGAAAAGGCATTTCGCTTTAACTTCGTAATGATTCACGTTGGAATGTATAAGAAGTGTTTGGAAATGTTTCATTTTTGAAAAGTATTTTAACTTTGACAAAAGTGTGAGGTGTGAAAAGTATTTTGATAGAGCAAGCAACTAAAAGTCTTATTACCTACTCAGAATGGTCATTTTCGTGTTGTTTTACTTTCCTTTAGAATAGCGTTATCCATACCATTAGTTGGTAGGTAACCCTATTCGTTGGATGTAAAGGGACATCGGATGGTCATAGAAGGCAACTTGTAGAAGTATCCTAACACATTCGAAGGGACGATCATCACTTTTCGTAGGCAACAATCGAGGGACTAGATCATGTATTCGTAGGCCACATCGAGGGACTATGATCTTTGATTCGAAGGGACTATGATGATATGTTTGTAGGCAACAGTGCTAGGATACCTCTACGTTTGAGGGACTTGACCATTTATTCAAAAGGCAACGAGAGAGAATACTCTAGGGGGGGTGCATGTGTGAAAAAGTGTGTTGAATTCAGATATTTTATCTTGGAATTAGAAGTGATCTACGTTCGTTTTTTATCTTGCCATACACGCCTAGTTACTAGCAGTTTATATAGGTGGGGAAAGTAAATTGCAGAAAGTAAAGTGTGGAAAGTAAATCCTACACTATTACACGACTTTGGGGCAGTTACATAATATAGGAGTGCGGAAAGTAAATCCTAATTAAACTATTACATCCCATGAGCAGTTACATAATATGGAAAAATAATGCGAGAAAATAAATCCTAACTATTACAACCTGGAGGCAGATACATAATCGGAAAAGAAAAGAAATTCGCATAAGAGAAAATACGTTAGTAAAAAAAAACTTGTTGAGTTAGGAAAAAGTTTTTAGGTTAGTAATCCTAATTAGATGATAAAACAATTTTTTTTTGGGAATTTTCTGGATTGGTTTTAATAAAGAAAATAATTAAAAGTCAATTTTATGGTTAATTAACAATTAATTAAGATATGCATGCAAAAATATTAATTTTTATGCCAAAAATTAAATAAACATCTTTCTGACCTAAATGCAAAAAGAAAATATGTTTTGGTGATTTTTGATGTGTTAGAAAATTATTTGAAAAGAAACTAAATGAAATAAGAAAAATAAGAAAATATGAGAAATAATGTTAGAGAGGAGAATCATAATGCTTCTGATTGGAATTCTCCCAGAAGCTGGGATTTCTGGGGAATCCCTGGCTGGAGGTGCCCAGAAATTGGAATTTCTGGGGCTTTCTGGCCTGGAGGCGCCCAAAAGTATGCACTTCTGGTGCGTAGCGTGCTGCCAAGGAGGCCAGAAGCTGGAGCTTCTGGGCATGCCTTTTAGGAAAACTTGAAATTTCAAAACATTATGTAAAAAGAGAGGGTTCGAACCCATGACCTTCTGAACGATCACGCGCTGCCTTGCCATCTGAGCCATGTGGGTTATCTGTTAACAGTATAAAACAAAAAGAATACAAAGGGTTTCTAGGAACCCTTCAGAATAGAAAGCGCGCGCAGAGTCATCTTTTCCAATTCAAATTTTCAGACTTTTGGCTACGGTTTCTGCTTCTCCGTTGCTAAATCCCTGCAAGTCATAATTCAAGCAATAGGCAATATAAATTAAATGTAAAGCCATGGTTCGATTGGAAATTTACCCCTGAGCATGATGGTGGTCCTGGTTTCTCCTAATTTTACCAAGAACGTAAATCCCTAAATCGGAGCCATGAACCCTAACAATGGTAGATTCTGATTCATGTACTCAAAACACAATTAAGCTATGCAGAAATCTTCGAAACTTCATTCTAAACACAAACAAACAATCAAAACATGTTAAATATGCATGAACATCAAAAATTGAATTTGAGTTAGAAAGGTTCAAACCGAAACTGTGATTTCGTGATTCTGCACATTTGAATGGCTTGTGAATATCTGGATCGATTCAGGGGACCTCCAAGAATGTATTGGAATCCTTAGAATGCCTTGAATTGATCTGAAACTAGGGCTGCCAATAGCTTGCAATGCACGGTTCTTTGAAGTTTGACTAGGGTTCTTGAGGCAAGGATTTCGTCCTTTGTTCATGTAATAACATCATGTATTTATAGTGGAAGGATTTAGGTCAAGAATCATGAAGAAATTATATGCCAATCAATGAGAAAATATTTGATTTGGTATGAAACCAAATATTGCCTTTTTTGATCAAATCTCATTCAATTCTTTTGCCAATCAATGCAATTTCGAAATTGACAGCTTGTATGGCTTGCTTGGATCTCAAGAATGAGAGAAAAATCTATTTTGCAATTAATTTTGATTTTCTATCTTTTATTTTAATTAAATTAGATTTTAAATGATTAAAAATCCAAAATAAATAGAAAATAAAAGATAAATTCGTGGCTTTGGGCTTGGAGGTTCCAAATTAGCTAAGGAACAAGTTTGAACCAAGAAAAGTTAGGCCCATTTGCAAAAAATTTGGTTTTGTCAAGTATTTCTCTTTGTGCACCTCCTCAAAAATGCTCAACTTGTGCAAGGTGTATCTTGCTCAATTTTTAACATTTTTGGGTGTTATTGGACTTTTTAGAAAGCTTAAGATGTCCTCTAAACAGCCTCTTAGGTTTCATCTTCATTGAAGTTTCCATGCTCATGAACACTTCTTTGTAAAAAGTTGACTTTTTGTTGACTTTTAAAAGGACCTATAATGTTTTGATCCATAACTTCCAAACGAAACATTTTCTAGCCAAGCTTGTGAGACATGAAGTTGTAGAGAATTGAATTCTCTTCAAAATGAGCTGTGGTGGAAAAATTTCTTATAAAGTATGTGAAAGTTATGCTTGGTCAAAGTTCTGTTGACTTTTGTCTAAGAAAGCCCAATTTAGAAACTTTGACTTTTGATCAATTCTTGACTTTCCTTGATGAATCATGATCAACCCTTGATCAAATGATGAATATTACTTCAAAAAATTGATGTTGACCAAAAATTATGAAGTTCGACTGTATGTTGACCACAATTGACTTTTTGTCCAATACAATTGATTTTCAACCATCTGAGCAATTGTCTGAGGAAACTTGACTTGTAAGGTTTGAAACTTGACATGGAGATTCTTTGAAGCATATGATGAAGTATGATGACCACTGGAAGTGTTAGAAGTCCATCTTGACTTGAGAATGGCAAAACCCTAGTTTGGGTTGATTGCTTAGGAGAGGGTTTGTTTGGTCAACCCTTGTGAAATCCTCGAGTATGGATATGAGAAAGTAGGAGGGAAAATTTTGGGGTATGACAGGCTCCGATCTTGATTCTACCTAATCCTGAAGAATCGTTTGTTGTTTATTGTGATGCTTCTAAGATGGGTTTAGGTGGTGTGTGTAACACCCCTTCTAAATAACCCAAGAATACATTAATTAAATTGATATCAAACTAGATTTTATCAGAGTAACATGAAAACAGGGATGTCACAATTAAAATAAAATACAAAATTCTCAATCTCAAACGGTAATCATGCTCAATTGAAGGAATAAATAAAATAGATTATTCAAAAGTCAACTTCATGTTCTACACAGCGGAAAATACCTCAAACCGGAATAACTTCAATTCATAAGTATTCCCAACATAATTTAAAACAATGGAGTATTAAATAAAACTCATCAAACAAGCGTTTCCCCCAGTCTTACAACTATCAGAGCATGACACTGACACACGCGGATAAAACACGACACAGCTCTATAAGCCATCCTCACCGACTCCTGAGCTGCGAACTTTAATCTGAAATCATTAAAGTAAGGGTGAGATCTCTATCCAATATAAAATGCATTATACGTTCTTTAAATACAACAAAACAATTCAAGATATCAATCCACTATCATTAACATAATCATCGTTCAGTTCACAATTGTATTTCACACCATGATTTATGCAAATATAACAATCAATGGAAATTGCAACACTGAAAACCATCCTAGCATGTTACAATCCCATATGCAATGCAGACTCTATGCATCTGGTACCAAAATGTGAACCGAGTTCACCCACTGTTCCGTTTACATGTGGAAAGACAGCGGCAATCCATGATTCGCCCATAACCACTGGGTCAAGAATCTAGCCTCACTACCTCTAAATCCTGGTAAGTTTATTGGATCTGCAATCTCACTTTCGCACAATGGGAATGAACCATAAACAATGCTTATGCATGCACCATAAAAGCATGTAACATCAATTCAACAGAATATGATCACAACATAATTCCACATAATGCCAACATCAACGAGTATCACATGATAACAACATAATCATAATTATCACAAAGCATAACTATGCCAAACGCTTACCCTTCAATTAGTAAGGCTATCACCAGTATGTACAACAATAACAACTGAGATCAACAACCATCATGAATATACAACATCGACAACAACACATGATATCAATACAATCATGAATAAACAACAAGGAAAACAACACATAAGCGTGAATCTTCATTCAACTTGTCAAAACAATCTAACCAATATATCACATGATCATATCTCAATCATAATGGATAGCAGGCACAACACATAAGTATCAATCCTTATTCACTAAGTCGGAACGATTCACAACCAATTCTACACCATTCTCAAAATACCAAAATTTACAAAAAGCGGGAATTCGACTATTTTTAAAATAGTTATCATAAAATAATATTTTTCTTATTTTATAAGATAGTATTTTTAATTTAAGAAATACTGCCGAAAACGACACTCAAATCGGAGCTACGGTTTGGAAAATATGAATTTTTGAAGTTTTAAACATTTTGAAATTCAACATAGTGGTAACCGGTTCCTCCCTGGGAGAACCCGGTTCCCACATTTTAAAAATATCACGCTCCTGGAATTTTGTATGGGGAACCCAGTTCCTTCATACTGGGAACCGGTTCCCACGTTGAAAAAGTCCCAATTTTTGCAAATTTGAATTGGGAACCCGGTTCCTCCCCAGGAGTAACCGGTTCCCACGACCTGCATTACCAAAAATCTTAGTTTTTGACAGCAACTTGTGTCCCAATTCATTCTTACTCATTCCCATACGAATTATAGCATTAGAAACACCAAAATGCAACCAATACACATCAACACAACATCATAAATCATGTTTCCATCATTCCTATTAATTATTTATCCCATTAATGGTTCCAATTCCTATAATCCGACACAATTAGAGATAATCCCACAAACCTAGAATTATCTAATTCAAGTTTTCTAACATACCCAATCATTCAATTGTATCCCAAAACCCATAAGGCATATTAACTGAATGAAATCACCCCTTACCTCGCGATGATCCTTCGAATTTACGGCGTTTGACTTCTTCCTCTATTCTCTTCTCTTCTCCAATTTCACGTATAATGACTTTTCCAAATAACCTTCTTTTTCTTTTCCTTTTTATCATCCTTTATTTATTCCTTTTTATTTTCCAAATAATAGAAATAAATTAATTAGGATTAAGTAGAGTTTTTTACTCCCAATTCTCTTTTTCCTCTTTTCATTCCTTTTATTATTATTCTATAACAATAATAATAAAATAAATTATTAGAGGCTTTTACTCCATACACCCCTCCTTCTACTCTTTACACCATAAATTCAAATTCTCTCCTCTTATTTATTTTCTAAAAATTCTAATATTCCAATAATTCCCCAAAAAATAAAATTTTAATTAATTAAATAATTACAATTCCAATTTATTAATAATTGAAAATATGGGGTGTTACAACTCTCCCCCACTTAGAATATTTTCGTCCTCGAAAATTCACTTGATACTAATAACTGCTGATACGACTCTTGGATCCTTCCTTCCAACTATCACATCATGTTTGACATCATTTCCAATACCACTAACCAATATCCTTCCTATTCAACCACCATAATCCCACACGATTCATTGCTATCGAGTTAAGAATGCATCGGTTCATCTCACTTCTTGCCCCATCACTCTAGGATACATGATTTATCACTTCATTACACATAACAAAGAACCTCCACATATAATGTGTCCACAACATTTATACACAATGCTAGTACCACAAGGCTACGTTCAACGATCGAGCTTGCAAATTAATACATCTATCGAATGGTTAACACCAATAATACATAGAACCCTTCACCTAATAATTCTATTTTGAAATTTCTAATAGTTTCATAAACCCCACACCTTCTAACGTTTAATTTGTGACTTCAAAAATCATACTCGCATAACAAAGTGCATCACATTACGCTTCCGCTCTGATCATTTATTAAGTCATTATCTTCATTTGATTCTCATCAACTACCAGCTCTACAAGTTTCATATTTATCTTTAGACTCTCTTTAATATATACCAGAAAATCATTGTTCACCTTTTTACATTCTAAACCTTCCACTCTGCGGCTTCAACTCGCATACACACTCAAGTCTCCAACCTGCTGAAAAAAATTTCCAAGTTTTTTTTTCATAGCCATTTTCCTCTTAGGTTCATGCGTGATGAACTACTATCCTCTCAATAGAACGTCAACCACTTCACACTATCAAGCTTGCAAGATAAGTCTATTCAATCCAACACGATCCGTCTATTATCAACAAGAGATTAAGGGTGATCAGTTCCTCAATTTGTCAATAGATAGCCGACAATCACAATGGAGTATAAACCACCGTTACCAAACTATAATAGCGTTCCTTTAGAACTCGTGCTCGAAGTCACCCAAGCACCATGGTCTAATAATCTTCTTTTAAGGTTTACAACTTCTTCCACAATTATTTCTCATTTGATCTCGACGATAAGATACCATCGATCAAACAATTTATATAATCTTCTTCACACTCACTTAGCATCACACAATGTTAAGTATTTTCCCACTCATGAAATGCTAACATACCAAATACACCATAACTCATTTTGTTTCCATTTGAAGTCCTTATCCATGCAGAGAACTTTAACGACATTCATAATTCTTAGTCTTCCTTTAAATCTCATAACATCTAGGATCCATATATGTTCAATTTGAATCTTATTTCAAATGCAATCTCAGTAATACATCTCATCATATGATTGGTAAAAGAAACTCCTTAAATTTTCTCGACACATGTCAATATTTTGACATCTTAAACATGATTGCATTTCCTATCGAATTTATTTTTCTTCTAGCATCACTTATCTTTTCCTCAAAAGCTAATGTCACTCTATCCATCCTTAATCGACATAAGCTGCATCTCTAATACTTTCACATTCTTACTAATACCAACATCTCATTCATTAAAAATATATCATCCTTGACCTCGTCTCAAATAAAGCATATTTACTAGTTATATCCATAAAATCTTCTAATACCATGACTAATTTTGGATTTTCCATGCAACATTCGTCGACCTTAGATGGGTCTACCGCATTACGTCGCTTGAGATAACATGATAAAGAAACTCATATCCTCATACCGTAATCTACACCATGAAAACTTAACTACTCCCTTTCGAGTTGGAATTCACCTCGACATTCAACATGCCTATCTAGGTTCTAGAAGCTTCTCTCTAACTATCTTCATCCTTAACGACCACGAAGGTAAGTTAACCTCAATTCGACTGTAACTGAAGACATACTTTCCAACCAGTTGATCCATCAAATCACCAATAATTTGAAATAGATATTTAGTCTCAATCACCACTTTAATCGGTTATCAATCCACACGATTACTACTTTCTTTCTCCTTGACTAATGAAATTAGAGCTCCCAAAACAATACACTTGGTTTTACAAATCTATTTCTCTGCATCTTCCAATAGCTTCTTCAATTTTCCTAACTCTAAAGTTGACGTCTTGTATGGTGTCATAGAAACAAGTTTTGTACCAAGAACGACATCAACAACAACTCCGATTCTCCTCAAACATCACTACATGATAAATAAATTACTTTCAGGTGCTGGAACCATTTTTAAAACAAAGTTCATCACATTATCTTTCCAACGCTTCAAACGGAACTCAAATCAGACATCCAAAACTCAAGTTATGAATTTTACAAGTTTTCGAAAAATGCTGTCAGCTTCAGGAAATCAATTCCCTGTGATAGGTAATCGATTTCCACCTTGTGAGAGTGAAAAATCCCAAAACATCATAGAATACAAAATTGGAGATCCTAACTTCAACATACCGCAACACACATCATTCACCATGATTAATTGCGTCAAGTTACAATTCCAATAACCAATTCACACAATTGCATACTTTATATCAACCATTGACACTAACACAATCAATCTTTTCAAGAACACAAAGAGGTAACTCACACTGACAACTTCACTATCAACCGGAAGTGTTGCAACATTCCAACCACACCAGCTTCATCTTCTAAGAGTCATCCTCCTTAATTACCAAATATCTTCTAGGCCAAGAATATGCATCGACTCATCAAAACGATTCATAATCACTTGGTTTAACTTCAAACATTCAACCCAAGGATAACCTCAAGCTAACCAAACATCTTGCTCAAATGATGAGTCGCTATTATTCCCAGGGGAACATTAGAACTCACACCTAACTGGGACATCATTATCCATAACATCGTCCTTCACTCCCAATGATCACGAACAACACAAGTACCCCTTAAGAGAACTTTATCGACCGTTACTGAATTCTTGAATTCATGAATCAATTCGGGAAACTACCTAGCCAACATTTGCACTCATGTAATCAATAACACATCGATCCAACTCTTCACGCCAGAACATATCAGAGAAGTAAAGCTTCTCCCCCACTTGCTTCTAAACCACTCCTACTACCAAGTAGTTAGGAAAAACAAGCAAGTACCGATAGTGTTTCACACACATGTGGAATAATGACATTAAGACCTTGTCACAATGACCAACTATGCTCTGATACCACTATTGTAACACCCCTTCTAAATAACCCGCGAATACATTAATTAAATTGATATCAAACTAGATTTTATCAGAGTAACATGAAAACAGGGATGTCACAATTAAAATAAAATACAAAATTCTCAATCTCAAGCGGTAATCATGCTCAATGAAGGAATAAATAAAATAGATTATTCAAAAATCAACTTCATGTTCTACATGGAAAATACCTCAAACCGGAATAACTTCAATTCATAAGTATTCCCAACATAATTTAAAACAATGGAGTATTAAATAAAACTCATCAAACAAGCGTTTCCCCCAGTGTTACAACTATCGAGCATGACAACACACGCGGATAAAACACGACTCATAAGCCATAAGACTCACGAGCTGCGAACTTTAATCTGAAATCATTAAAGTAAGGGTGAGATCTCTATCCAATATAAAATGCATTATACGTTCTTTAAATACAACAGAATAATTCAAGATATCAGTCCACTATCATTAACATAATCATCGTTCAGTTCACAATTGTATTTCACACCATGATTTATGCAAATATAACAATCAATGGAAATTGCAACACTGAAAACCATCCTAGCATGTTACAATCCCATATGCAATGCAGACTCTATGCATCTGGTACCAAAATGTGAACCGAGTTCACCCACTGTTCCGTTTACATGTGGAAAGACAGCGGCAATCCATGATTCGCCCATAACCACTGGGTCAAGAATCTAGCCTCACTACCTCTAAATCCTGGTAAGTTTATTGGATCTGCAATCTCACTTTCGCACAATGGGAATGAACCATAAACAATGCTTATGCATGCACCATAAAAGCATGTAACATCAATTCAACAGAATATGATCACAACATAATTCCACATAATGCCAACATCAACGAGTATCACATGATAACAACATAATCATAATTATCACAAAGCATAACTATGCCAAACGCTTACCCTTCAATTAGTAAGGCTATCACCAGTATGTACAACAATAACAACTGAGATCAACAACCATCATGAATATACAACATCGACAACAACACATGATATCAATACAATCATGAATAAACAACAAGGAAAACAACACATAAGCGTGAATCTTCATTCAACTTGTCAAAACAATCTAACCAATATATCACATGATCATATCTCAATCATAATGGATAGCAGGCACAACACATAAGTATCAATCCTTATTCACTAAGTCGGAACGATTCACAACCAATTCTACACCATTCTCAAAATACCAAAATTTACAAAAAGCGGGAATTCGACTATTTTTAAAATAGTTATCATAAAATAATATTTTTCTTATTTTATAAGATAGTATTTTTAATTTAAGAAATACTGCCGAAAACGACACTCAAATCGGAGCTACGGTTTGGAAAATATGAATTTTTGAAGTTTTAAACATTTTGAAATTCAACATAGTGGTAACCGGTTCCTCCCTGGGAGAACCCGGTTCCCACATTTTAAAAATATCACGCTCCTGGAATTTTGTATGGGGAACCCAGTTCCTTCATACTGGGAACCGGTTCCCACGTTGAAAAAGTCCCAATTTTTGCAAATTTGAATTGGGAACCCGGTTCCTCCCCAGGAGTAACCGGTTCCCACGACCTGCATTACCAAAAATCTTAGTTTTTGACAGCAACTTGTGTCCCAATTCATTCTTACTCATTCCCATACGAATTATAGCATTAGAAACACCAAAATGCAACCAATACACATCAACACAACATCATAAATCATGTTTCCATCATTCCTATTAATTATTTATCCCATTAATGGTTCCAATTCCTATAATCCGACACAATTAGAGATAATCCCACAAACCTAGAATTATCTAATTCAAGTTTTCTAACATACCCAATCATTCAATTGTATCCCAAAACCCATAAGGCATATTAACTGAATGAAATCACCCCTTACCTCGCGATGATCCTTCGAATTTACGGCGTTTGGCTTCTTCCTCTATTCTCTTCTCTTCTCCAATTTCACGTATAATGACTTTTCCAAATAACCTTATTTTTCTTTTCCTTTTTATCCTCCTTTATTTATTCCTTTTTATTTGCCAAATAATAGAAATAAATTAATTAGGATTAAGTAGAGTTTTTTACTCCCAATTATCTTTTTCCTCTTTTCATTCCTTTTATTATTATTCTATAACAATAATAATAAAATAAATTATTAGAGGCTTTTACTCCATACACCCCTCCTTCTACTCTTTACACCATAAATTCAAATTCTCTCCTCTTATTTATTTTCTAAAAATTCTAATATTCCAATAATTCCCAAAAAAATAAAATTTTAATTAATTAAATAATTACAATTCCAATTTATTAATAATTGAAAATATGGGGTGTTACAGTGTGCTTATGCAAAATGGCAAGGTGGTTGCTTATGCTTCTAGGCAATTGAAGATTCATGAGAAGAACTATCCTACTCACGATTTGGAACTTGCAGCGGTTGTTTTTATGCTTAAGATTTGGAGGCATTACCTTTATGGTTCTAGATTTGAAGTATTTAGTGACCATAAAAGCTTGAAGTACTTGTTCGATCAAAAATAGCTTAATATGAGGCAAAGGCGGTGGCTTGAATTGTTGAAAGATTATGACTTTGTATTGAATTACCATCCTGGTAAAGCGAATGTGGTGGCCGATGCTTTAAGTCGAAAGACTTTGCATACGTCACTTTTGATGATGAAAGAGTTGGAAATGATTGAACAATTTAGAGATATGAGTCTTGTGATAGAAGTGACGCCGAAGAGTGTTATCTTGGGAATGTTGAAGATCAATAATGATTTCCTTGATAGAATTAGAGAAGCTCAGAAGCTTGATGTGAAACTTGTTGATTTGTTGGTTGGTATTGGACAAACTGAAAATGAAGATTTCAAGTTGGATGCTCAGGGTGTTTTGAGGTTCCGAGATAGGATTTGTATTCCTGATGATGTGGATTTAAGGAGAATGATCTTGGAAGAAAGTTATAGAATCAATTTGAGTATTCATCCCGGAGTGACCAAAATGTACCAAGATTTAAGGAAACTATTTTGGTGGTCGGGTATGAAAAGAGAGGTGGCCCAGTTTGTTTATGCTTGTTTGACTTGTCAAAAGTCTAAAGTGGATCATCAGAAACCTGCAGGGTTGATGCAACCATTAGAGATCCCGGAATGGAAATGGGATATCATTTCTATAGATTTCGTAACGGGGTTACCGAATACACGAAGAGGACACGATGCAATTTGGGTGATTGTTGATAGGCTTACGAAGTCGACTCACTTTATTCCTATTAACATCACTTATCCCGTATCAAAGTTGGCGGAGATTTATACGCATGTGATTGTTAGATTACATGGTATTCCTTTGTGTATTGTTTCAGATAGAGATCTGAGGTTCACTTCTGAATTTTGGAAAAGCTTGCAAGAGGCTCTGGGTTCTAAGTTGAGGTTGAGTTCGGCTTATCATCCTCAAACTGATGGTTAGATGGAAAGGACGATTCAATCGTTGGAAGACTTGTTAAGAGCTTGTATTCTTGAACATGGTGGTTCATGGGATACTGTCATACCCCAAAATTTGCCCTCCATCTTCTCAAGATATTTCATACATCCATACTCAAGGATTCCTCAAGAGTTGATCAGACAAACTCTCTCCTAGACAATCAACCCAAATTAGGGTTTGGTGATCCTCAGATCAAGATGGACTTCCAGCATCTCCAATGGTCTTCATGCCTCCTCATATGCTTCAAAGATTCTCCATGTCAAGTTTCAAGCCTTACAAGTCAAGATTGCTCAGACAATTGCTCAAATGGTTGAAAATCAGTTGTATTGGACAAAAAGTCAACTGTGGTCAACGTATAGTCAAACTTCATGATTTTTGGTCAACATCCTCATTTTTAAGTTACATTCATCATTTGATCAAGGGTTGATCATGATTCATCAAGAAAACTCAAGATTTGCTCAAAAGTCAAACTTTCTAAATTAGGGTTTCTAGGTGAAAAGTCAATGAACTTTGGTGATCATAACTTCTTCATACTTTATCAGAAATTTTTCCACCACCTCTTGTTTTGAAGGAAATTCAATTCTCTACAACTTCATGTCTCACAAGAATGTCCAAAAAATGCTTCATTTGAGAGGTATGGCCCAAAACATTACAGGTCATTTTCAAAGTCAACAAAAAGTCAACATTTTGTTTTGAGGATATATTGAGCATGGAAACTCCAATTGATATGAGACCAAAAAGGTTGGTTAGAGGACTCTTAGAGCTTTCCAAAAAGTCCAAGAACACTAAAAAATGTGGAAGTTGGGCAATTTTGGACAATTGCACAAAAGGACATTTTGGTCAAAATGCAAAATTTTCCAAATGGGCCTAAAATCTTTTGGTCCAAACTTGTTCATGACATCATTTTTGACCCATAAATGCTTGGCCATGGTAATTTTCTATTTTTTTTATTTATCTTTGAATTTTAAAACATTTAATTCAAAATTAAATCATAAAAAATATGAAAATAAGATATTTTTTCAAATGGATTGGATTTATATCTTACTTGAGGTCCAAGATAGCCCACCAAGCATACCAATTTCGTGATAGCATGCATATGGAAAGAAAAAAATCAAATTTTTAAGGAAATTTGATTTTATTTGAATGAGAAATATTGCACATTGATTAACCAATCTTTTTTCACTATTTTTTCTCTCTCAAATCCCTCTATAAATACTCAGCCTATTGCTAAGCACAAGGGACGAAACCCTAGCCCTTACAACAACCAAAACTTTGGCAAATTTTTTCAAGAATCCTCAAAATTCGAATTTTAATTTTCAGCAAGTTTCAGCCAAAGCCATCCATCCAAACGTGTTCTAGGGGTTCCCAGCAATCTAAACCACCTCTTGCTCGAAGCCAGATCGCCCTGAATCGTGCCAGCAAGCTCTCACCGGTTTGGTAAACTCACAAATTCGATTTCCTTTTTCCATGCGTTATTAATTGTTTTTGTGTATTTGAATGGATTCAGGACATCAAATAGATCAGGAATGATGCATCACATGCGAGCATACACGTAGAAATTGATAGTTGCCATTGCTAGGGCAGTTCGACTTCTTTTCTTCGAAACTCATTACACAGGCCGATTCAACGCAAATGGATATCACCATTGGATTCAGGAGGTCCGATTTAGGGGGGGGTAGGGTTCTATTTTCTTGTTTATTTCGCGTATTTTTGCAGGTTGGAAAATCAACCCACCGGAGAAGATGACCGGCGTTAGGGTTCTGGTTGCTGACTCCGGCGTGGACTCCTTGACCGCATGCGTGGCGTTATCGCGCTCTCTGATTCGCTCATTCCATCCAACGGAGACCCCACCAGCTGACTGTGCCTTGACCTCTCCAAACGGCGACGCGTGTTACTTATAATCCCGTTTACGATCCATGACAACAAGTGACGGATGGCGTGGTGGTAAAATCTCAAAGGTCCCTTTCGAACCTCATCATTGCATTACAAACTTTGCATTTTCTCATATTTCATATTTTTCTTATTTAATATTTTTCATACAATTTTAATTCATTTCATTTTTTTCAAAATACTTATTTAATTTATAAAATTAAAAAATACAATTTGCATGCATATTTATTTTTATTCGTAATTTAGCATTAAAATCACTTTTAATTAGTTTTAAATTATTAAAATGCATCAAAAAAATCCCAAAAAATTATTTTAGCATATTAATGTTGTTTCCAGCATGTCATATTTTTCTCATTTAAAAATTTGCATTTTTACTAATATTTTTCTCTTATTCAATTTCATCGTATTTTCAGATTTTCTTATCTTTTCACAGGTTATTCCGTTTGAGACGGTTTCTTTTCATTTTTTAATTATGTAACTGTTCATGGGATGTAATAGTTTAAATTAGGTTTTATTTTTCCATAAGTTTAAATTATGTATACGCAAAAGCCATGTAATAGTGTAGGACATTTATCTTTCGCATCTTTACATTCCGCATTTAATTTCGCACCCTATAAATTGCTAGTAACTAGGCGTGTATGGCAAGATAATAATCAACATAGCTCACTAATTTTCAAGATAAAATATCGAATCAACACACTTTTTCACACATGCACCCTTAGGGTAATTCTCTCGTTGCCTTACAATTCAAATGGTCGAGTCCTCGAGCGTAGAGGTATTCTAACCGTTGCCTTCAAAACAAATCATCATAGTCCCTTGATACAAAGATCATAGACCCACGATGTAGCCTACGAATACATGATCTTGACCCTCGATTGTTGCCTACGAAAAATGATGATAGTCCCGAATGTGCTAGGATACTTCCTACAAGTTGCTTTCTATGACCATCCGATGTCCCTTCGAATGTCCGCTTACATCCAACAAATAGGGTTACCTACCAACTAATGGTATGGATAGCACTATTCTAAAGGAACGTTAAACAACAACGACCAATTACGAGTAAGTAATAAGACTTTTAGTTGCTTGCTCTATCAAAATACTTTTCACACTTTTGTCAAAGTTCAAACTCTTTTCAAAAACGAAACATTTCAGAACACTTTGTATACATTCCTACATGAATCATTACAAATTCAAAGCGAAATGCCTTTTCAAAAAATTTTCAAACACACAGAAAGCACAATTTTAAAGTGATCTAGAGCAACTAAGAGCCCGTAGATAACTACAGATGGAAAGGGGTGCTAATACCTTCCCTTTTCATAACCTTCTCCCTTACTCAGAATCTAACGAAGGTCTTTTTCTGTACTTTTTACCTTCCCTTAATTGGATAAAAGAAAAGTCGGTGGCGACTCTTACTATCTGCACATTTGCGATACAAAAACACTAACAAGTCAGTTCACCGTGTTACAGAACTGGCGACTCTGCCGGGGAGACACCCTAAAGAGAGAATTACCTTAGGGATTTCTAGATCACTTTTATTGCTTTCTGTTTGACTTGCTTGCTTTATCTTTAAGGGTTGCTTGGGTACTATATTTGTGGGGGATCCTACACCCGGATCCGGGTTTCCTTTTAGGTAAGTAGCAATAAATCGTCACGACCGTTAGACGTATATCAAAACGGTCAACATGATGGCTACGTTAGCGTGACACTTTGGATGTCCTGATACTCTTCATTCCCAAGTTGAGGATAGTATTTGGCTTCTGCGTGGTGTCATCAAGTGCTAACTAAACTTTTAGAACCTTAATTGACCCATCTTGGCCATTAGAAGGTAGTGAGATGGCCGGCTTTGGTGCAGACTAAGGTTGGTTGATACTCGATACTACGCTCATTGAGATCAGACTTTTGGGATATTTTCGGTCGACCACTTGGTAGTCGTATTGAAATAAACGCCTACAAGAAAGATCAATGATGTGAGATTCCTAGAACCCGGTTACTATTATAGGACATGATGAACCAACTCAAACTTTTGGTGGGGTAATCACCTATACCTCATGCAAGCCTTAACTCTAGGCTCATTGTGTGAATTGTTTGTGTGTGCCAAACATGACATCATGACATCATTTGCATTGCATATCATTTCTAACTATTTCAAGGACCTAGGGATTTATCTTTGCTCTGTTTTGTAGGGTATTATGGCTTCTAGAAAGACCATCCGAATCAACTTCATGGGTATACCTTCTCAACTCAAAGAATTGGTTTCTGAAATTCCCGACCATGCTCAGTTCATCAAAAGACATGGTTATCTGCTTGATTTGGTTATCTCCGGTTTTGAAGAAGATATGATGCATGTCCTATTTCAGTTCTTTGATCCGAAGCACCATTGCTTTACATTCCCAGATTATCAGTTAGTTCCTACCTTGGAAGAGTTCTCTAAGCTACTTGGGATACCTATTCTTGACCAAATGCCATTCACCGGTTTGGTAAAGGTTCCTAAGTACGAAGACATCGCATCAGCCTTACATCTTAAGCGCTCAGACATTGAAGCCAATTGGGAAACTAGAAGTGGAGTTAAGGGTTTACTTTCCAAGTTCCTAGTTAAGAAAGCCCGAGAATTCCTCAAAGTTATGAGTTTCCATGCATTCGAAGACATTGTGGCCTTGCTAATCTATGGTTTGGTTCTATTCCCTAACTCGGATCAATCCATAGATGTCAACGCCATTAAGTTGTTCCTTACCCGCAATCCAGTACCTACCTTACTTGGAGACATCCTACATTCTCTCCACACTCGTACTACTAAAAAACAAGGAACTCTCATGTGTTGCATACCGTTACTTTCAAGGTGGTTTATTTCGCACCTCCCTCCATCAGTTTTGAAGAATGAACAAAGGATGAAGTGGTCTCAAAGACTAATGTCCTTCTCTCATTCCGATATCCGTTGGAGTCTTTTCTCTCAAAAGGATTTCACATTCATTGAGCGTTGTGGAGAATTCCCTAATGTACCACTACTCGGTATAAGGGGAGGTATTACTTACAACCCTTCCTTAGCTCTACGTCAGTTTGGTTTTGCTCGAAGAGATGGTCCACATGATATACTTCTCCAAGATATTGTGTTCGATTACAACCACGATCTCCAGAATTGCCGACGAAGGTTCATACACGCTTGGGGCATGGTAAGAAGGCGATACCAAGACTTTGGGGCACGAACTCCATTCCTTGGGAACCTTACCTCAAATGGGTGCGAGCTCGAGCTCAAAACCTCATGATGCCATTCACGCTGTTCTACGTAATTATGGAACTGTTGCTATAGGTGGCGTACCTATCTTGTTCTCTATCCCGACATGCCTACTAATTTTGAAGACTTGAAGAGATCCTGGATTGACTTAAGAAGAGGATACCTTTGAAGCTCGGTGTTATGCAAGCGAGAACAAAGTGTTAGAGTTGACCAAGCTACTTCACGAGGAGGCGAAACATCAGCTACCTCGGCACCAAGAGGCGCCCATGGGAGACTTAGAGCTTTAGGATTTATATGTTTTCTTTTATTTGTCTTGAACTATCCTTTGTACTTAAAAGAAAAAAAGAGAATAATGAAAAGAGTACTAATAAATGTTTGTTCATTGCTTGTTTAACAAATTTAAATCTCTAAGGTCCTTGAAAACATTGCATTGCATTCGCATAAACATCGCATAGCATAGCATAACATTGCATCACGGTACATTGAAGATTGGTTTTCTCATTTGCTCGCTATTTATTTTAGCGAAATGGCTCTTGAGCAGTGTCAAAGATCTTCAAGCTCGAATGCTCGGTTTAATGATGTTTACGGCTTGGTCCAAGGCCAAGAAGACTGAAGAAGCTCATCAACGAGAAGAAGAAGGTTGTTGGTCTTCTCAACATGGGCGAGCCTACAAAGGGGTCCTAAGAGGTCGGTCGGATAGAGCTCTTAGAAGGAAGTATCAAGTGAACAAAGTAACAAGGGTGATGGTGAAGGCGATCGGCTGAGCTTGAGAAAAACTATGATGATGGCAATACTCGATGAGGATGACAAGTACAAGCAACTTGAAGACCGTCGAATCTTGTGGAAAACACGAAGATGTCAGGGCTGAATTTTGATGATTTGAGTCTAGTCCACAGTGTTGTGATTCCTCCCAAGTTCAAAGTTCAACTTTTGCTAAGTATGCGGCTGTCTTGCTAGTGCATTTGAAGTCTTATGTTGGAAGATCAATCCCACGCGATGTGAAAGTTGTGGATGCATTATTTTCAAGAGGTTTGTCGGAACTCAATTGGGTGGTATTATCGGCTAGAGAATGGCCGTATCCGTACTTGGGTGACTTGGTGATGCTTTCTGAACGGTATAGTACCATGCTGAATTGACACCCACTCGCATGCAACTACAAAGCATGTCTATGGGTCGTGATGAGAAGTTCAAGGGTATGCTCGAAATGGAGATCTAGCGGTGAGTTCAACCACCCTTGTCCAATAGGGAGTTGGTTGATATGTTCATGGGAGCGTTGAGAGCCCATTCTTCAATCATCGATTGGAAACTCTTGACCGGGTTCACGTGATATTAACGACGGCGTATTGAAGTTGGTATCAAGAGTGGGAAGATTCGGATAGAGTCATCTTCAAATCTTTGCGAAAAGATCTTACGGTGGTAAGAAAAGTTAATGCGTGTGGTCGGAAAAGCCAAGACCGAGGTGCTCAATCGTGGGGAAGTTGTGATCTCTAATCCTACATCGGCACAACTCGAGGGCGTAGCGGCGTAACGAGCAGCGCGAGGCAGTTCTGGATCAACATGCCATTGTCGCAATCCTTGCAACACATGTTGAAAGCGGTGATTACTTTGAGGGATCCTCCTCGGAATGTCAACACTTCCTCTCCGAGATACAATCCTAATGCTAAGTGTGCTTACCATTCCAATAGCCGGGACATAATCTTGATGATTGTTGGGCTCGAAGAACAAAATTCAAGATATGATTGAAGCTAAGCAGTTGAGTTTGACCCTCTGTTGAGACTCGAGATGTGATCAGCGCCTATGCCTAATCATGACAAGAGTTCCAATCTTTGGTGGCGATACTTATGTTTTCAACATAGATGACTTGACCATTCCTCGATGGTATTAAGAAGAATTTGCTCTGCGGTGTCGATCCATGATGCCCGGATGCCGTTGGTGCCCATCTGCGCGATGGCATCCTTGTTGAGAAGGCGAGTTCGATGCATGATGGACAACCGTGAGATACTATTTACGAAACCACTGTGCGGTGAAGAAATGTCTAAGTTGAAGATTGACAATGCAAATGGTACCATCGTGTGGGATACCTTGAGGCAGCCAAGTGGAAAGTATGATTACATGGTGAAGTACTCATTCTGAAGCTACAAGATTCCTATTGAAGATGTTAAAGGCGACCGGATGGGGTGGCGATTTTCCAGAAGACTATGCTGATGCTAACACCATAAGGATTTCCTCTACCGATCCTGCGCCTAGAGTGGCATCTCTCATCATTACTTCTCCAAGACCAGTTCCATATTCCTCGACAAAGCTATTCCTTGGAATTATGGGTGATGTTTACTATCATGGCGTCAAGCAAGACCCTCGACCATTGAAGATCTTACAGTTGAAGCTACCATTCCTGACATCGACAACATCACCAGATCAAGTAAGGTGACCCGAGCAGGAAGAGTATTCTCTCGAATCTCTCCTCCAAAGACACTGCGACTCGGCTCGCATTCCACTATTCAATCCATTCCCCAAGCTAGGGAAAGAACCGTGACTCATCACCTCGACGAAGTACCAAAGGAAGTTCTTGAAGACACCTCAAACAAGAAATGGAGAATTAGAAGATCATCAAGAAAAGTGACTACAATGTTGTGGAGCAGTTGGGAGACTCCATCCAAAATCTCCATGCTTGCTGCTCTTGTGCTCAGGCTCATGCTAATGCCTTGGTGAAGTTTCTAAAGAATGCTCACGTACCTCAGACACTACCACTGACGATTCGAAGTTTGTATTGCTAGCTGGCTGCAACAACGGCCTAGGCTTCTCGATTCGATTTGACTCACGAGAAAAGAAACACAAAGCCTTGCACATCTTTGTTGAATGCAAGGCATTACATTGTCTCATGTTTTGGTAGATACGGTTCGCTCTGAATATCCTTCCGAAGCGCTTTTGATCGACTTGATGTCGAAGGGTTGGTTCGAGACCCGGTGACATTATTGTGAGAGCTTTTGACATTTCTAAGCGAGCGATGCTTGGAGAGCTCACTCACTGTTAAAGTCGGTTCCAGACTTTTGATTCTACTTTCTTTGTCATGGACATCCGTCCAGCTTACTCGGGCCTACTCGCCTTGGATACATGGGGCGGAGCACTTTACCTCTACCTACATCGAGTTGAAGTACCGGTGAAAGGAAAGTTGTTACGGTATGTGGTGAAGAAGAGTATATGGTCGGTCATCTACGATCATTCCGATACCTCGAGATGGAAGGAGAATTCTTGAGACTCCTGTCAAGCTTTTGAAACAATACCCAGTCATGCTGTTGACTCTCCTGTCCTCTGAAGTTGCTAAAGTTCGCCTAGGATGGCCTCGAAAGATGCTCAGTGCAGTTGAAGGAGGTAGTTCTATTTGAGGGTCGACTCACGATCTTCCTTTCAAATCGACAAGGCGGTTTAGGCTTCACCGTCAAGTCGGAAGATGATCGCGTGACGTGTCGGCCAACTTCCTTTCCACATCCGCCATAGTGGAATCCATGCTATAGAAGACATTGACAACGACTTGACATCGGTGGATCTTCCGAACTCGGATCATGGGCTCGGCAATTGGAAGGCGAAGGCGTCATACCAATCTCCTTTAGTCATGAGTAATTGCTCTTGTTTTGTTTTGCTTTTCGTATTTCTTTATGTTTTGAACAATAAACTTTGAAAGCCTAGTGCCTTGCAGGGCATCATGGCTCGTTCGAGGTTATTATCATTGTTTGCATTTTCATTCAATAAATTCGTTGGACTTTTGCATTCAATTGTTTGTTTTCTTTCTTTTACTTTATCACCTTCAAAAAGCTATGTGTTTCTTACACACACCCGTGATACTGCGAATCACTCGAATCTAGTTGATACTGACTATGCTATTGCTAAATATGACTTGATAATCCGATCTACCAAGCCGAAGGCGAAAGTGAGGAAGATTGTGAAGTGCGGAGAACTTGCGTTCTCTGACAAGAAGGCGAGTTATCTGACCACGAAGACAAGTCGAGATTGTGAATTTGAGTCTTGATGAAGGCGAAAAGAGATCAAGATAGGAGCGGGTCTTGAGAGCAGTGTTAAAGAAAGATTGGTTCGGATGCTACGAGACTATGTTGAGGTTTTGCTTGGTCATACGAAGACATGCGGGTTGAGACATTGATATTGTGGTACACGATTGCCAACAAAGAAGGTGTTCTCGGTGAAGCAGAAGGTTAAATCGCGTCGTCTGAGATGTCGAGAGAAAATCAAAGCGAAGTTATGAAACAGTTCAGCGACTTCCTATGTTACTTCCTATCCACAATGGGTTGCAAATGTGGTGCCGTACCCAAGAAGGATGGTAAGTACGATATGTGTAGATTAGGAGATACGAACAAAGCAAGTCAGAAAGGCGATTTCCACTTCCTCATATTGATGTTACGGTTGACAACACCGCTCGGCATAAGGTTTTCTCCTTCATGGATGGTTTCTCCGGTTACAATCAAATCAAAATGGCTCACGAAGACATGGAAGAAGACTACTTCGTTACGGTGGGGCACTTTCGCTACAAGGTTATGCCGTTCGGATGAAAACGGGCGCCACTTATCGATGCTATGGTAACACTATTTCATGACATGATTCATCATGAGATAGAGGTCTCGTCGACAACATGATAGCTCGGTCCGGTGAAGAAGAACATCTTGATCATTTGGAAACTATTTGACGGTTAAAGTACGAGTTGAGACTCAATCCTAACAAGTGCACTTTTGGGTCGGATCAGGAAAACTCCTAGGGTTTGTTGTCGATGGAAAAGGTATTGAAGTTGATCCATAAGGTTAAAGCTATTCAAGAAATGCGACTCCCGCAGAGAAGGAAGTCGAGGTTTCTTGGGCCGATTGAATTGCATTGCAGATTCATTACACACCTAAGCTGCACATGAGCCAATCTTGAGTTACTTAAGAAAGATCAAGTAGTAGAATGGAATGGCGATTGCGGATCGCTTTTGACAAAATCAAGGGTACCTACTGAATCCTCTATCACGATGCCGCTGCCGAAGGAAGACCTCTTATCATGTACTTGGTGTTAGAGAACTCAATGGGGTGTGTGTTGGGGCAACATGGCGAGTGCAGTCGAAAAGAGCATGCAATATACTACCTTAGCAAAAGTTTACTTGTGAAACAAGATACTCACGACTCGAGAAAACTTGCAGCCTTTAACTTAATTGCCGACTAAGGCAGTATATGTTGACTCACTACCTTGTTGATTTCCAAGATGGATCGATAAAATACATATTTGAGAAACCAGCTCTCTCGGGAAGAATAGCAAGATGGCAAATGATCGACCCAATATATGACATCAATACACTTCTCGGAAGGCGATCAAAGGAAGTGTAGTGATCATTTGGCTCATCAAGCCGTAGATGACTATCGATCTATCGATTCAATTTCCAAGATGATGTTTACTAGTTATAGATTGCGAAGAACTAGGCCAGACGAAGGACACGAACAAGGATCCCGATGGACCATGGTCTTTGATGGAGCCTCAAGCACTTGGCAATGGCATTGGCACCATCATTACATCCTACGGGCCTTTCACCGCAGATTATGTTTGATTGCACAAACAACATGGCCGAATCTGAGCGTGCATTATGGGTATTAGCTGCTATTGACTTAAGAATCAAGTTCTTGCAAGTATATGGAACTCGGCTTTGGTGATCGGTCGGATTAAGGCGAGTGGGATCTGAAACATCCGAACCTCATTCCGTGTCGAGCATGTTACGAGTTTGATCCTACTTGAAGAGATTACTTTTGATCATATTCCACGAGAAGATCGGTTGGCGAGGCGCATTGGCTACTATGTCATATATGTTCAAGGTCGGATGGGACAACGAGGCTCCCCGATCATCATTGAGAAGTTTGGCGAACTAGCATATTGTTATGAGCTTGATACGGAGAGAAACCTTGGTACTATGGCGTGAAGAGGTATCTTGAGACTCGGGAATATCCATGAGGCATCATCAATGATAAAGTTCATGAGAGATTTGCTTCTAAATTCTTCCTCGACAACGACATCTTATACAAGCGCAACCACGATCTATGCTTACTCCATTGTGTAGACTAAGCGACAATCGCATCATGGAAGAGTTACGAAGCATTTGGTACCCTCCGGTGGACATACGATGGCTAAGAAGATTACGAGCGGCTTACTATTGGTCCACCATGGAGGTGATTGTCACCGTTACGCTCGATCTTGTCACAAATGCAGTTCTGTGGACAAAGTACACGTACCTCCGTACCTCGAATGTTTAACTTCTCCTTGGCCTTTTGCAATGTGGGGCATTGACATGATCGGAAAATCAAGCCCACGACTTCAATGGACATCGTTTCATCCTTGTGGCAATCGATTACTTTACCAAGTGGGTAGAAGCGACCTCGTTCGCATCATTACCAAGAATGTTGTGGCTCGATTCATCAAGCATAATCTTATCATCGATATGGCATTCCGAAAGGATTATCACGGATAACGGTTCCAATCTCAACAATAAGATGATCACCGAACTCTGCCGCAGTTCAAGATCAAACATCACAACTCTTCTCCTTATCGGCCTAAGATGAATGGCGCGATGGAAGCCGCCAACAAGAACATTAAGAAGATTATCGGAAGATGGCGGTGACTTACAAAGATTGGCATGAGATGTTACCATTTTCTCTTCATGGTTACCTTTCTGATGCGGACATCAATAGGGCAACTCCCTTCTCTCTAGTATACGGTATGGAAGTTGTCACATTAAGGAGTTGAGATACCCTCGACGAGTCCTTGGGCGAGAGTATCTGACGATTGGATCGGACTCGCCTTGACCAGATTAATTTGATTGATGAGAACTCGCATCCATCGCCATGGACGGATCTATCGAAGCGAATGATCGGAGCATTTAACAAGAAGGTCAAGCGGGTCTACCAGTCGGTGATCTAGTAGTCAAGCGCATCATTACGCCACAAGGTGATCGAGGCAAATGGACTCCCACCTCGAGGGACCGTTTGTAGTCAAGGCGGTATTTTCGGTAGACTATGATACTTAGCACCATGGATGGTGAAGACTTCCCACAGTGAGCGGACATAGTAAAATACTACGCATAAAGAGACCAGCTAGGTCGGTGACCTAGGCAAAAATAAGGGCATCTGGCGAACCAAAGGGTTGGGCAAAGTTAAGGATATATACAAAACATGTACACCGGCAAGTCGAAAACACGAAAGGCGGCTTGGGCAAAAAGGTATCGGTGGTGAAAACCGAAAGGGCGGTCTGAGCAAAGTTAGGGATTTAAGCGTGCGACTATGTCTCTTCGGATCACACCTTGGGACTACTATCGACATTCAAGATTCAAATGGCGAAGATCGGTCTACTCACTTTCTCTTGGCAAGGAGATGAGATATTTGAAATATATGAGTACTAGCATAGTTGGAACTTAACGAGATTGTTTCCGCATAGCTTTTACCTTTCTTGTGTACAAACTACTTGGCCATCATACATTTCAAATGAATACAAATTCTTTCTCTGTACATTTTCACTATTGTCGTTTGCAATAAGTCCAACGTTTGCTTTTAATGATTATATGCATTTGACAATAAGAATCTCTTCACAAACATGCGAAAAGTGGACATACAAAAGTAATTCTGAGGGCTCTAGGAATCGAGATGGCGAAAGTCACCATGCATTTCCCCACGAGCGGGATCCCCGGTGTATTACCACAAAGTCTTCCCGGTAGTTCGTTAGTCCCGAGCAGTGATTCCACTCGGTTGAGCAATGTTACATCGGTCTCAAGCGAAACACTTGATCCCCAGCCGGGTATTTATTATCGTGAATATCTCTCAACAATTCCCCTTTTCTCCAGCGGTATTCGGACTTGAGACTTGGTCGGATAATGCAGGAAAATCTACATCTTCTATTCCCGTCGGAGATTCCAGGCTGACCCGGTCTCAGCGACCATCAAGCGCTCTCAGTGAGATCTACCCTCAAAATCCCGATGGGCGCCTCCTAATTCCTCCTCCGGGATCTACATTACAAAATACCCAGATTGCATCTCAGACTCTCCCCAGCAGGGTCTATGTATGAGATCTCTAACAACGAGTTTCTCAGTCTCTACCTTCCTCAACAATATCTAAGCCTGAAACTTGGTCAGATAGAGCACCGGAGGAATCAAAGATATCTTTCTTCTCAGGATCTTCATCCTCAAGCGAATTGAAATCCTCAAGCGAACATCGCATCTTCTTCAAGATGGATATGTTTTGAAATACCACAACATCTATCATTCATACATTACTCATAAAAGTCATAATTTGTGCATATGTCATTCATATACATTATCATGCATCATACTTTGCATAAGACTAACAAATATTCTATCAAAGTTTCTCTTGTTTTCTCCAAAATAGGTGGAAATCACTATAAGCGGGTCGAGTTAAGCCCGATCTCGGCAGAAAACTATCGAAGACCGCCAGTTGTCCTCCGGCGGTGGTCGAGATTAAGCCCGAATCTCGAGGAAAACTATCGAGCGACCGCCCTCGTTGTCCTCCGACAACGGATCCGGGATGTTGAAGCTAGGCGGAAACCTATTCGAACGATCGCAAGTTATCCTCCGATAAGAGGCAGTGGATTAATACCCGATGCACAACATGGAAGATATCCACATCTTGCCAACTACTACCTCCCTCAGAGTAATCAACACGAAGATCTATTGCGAATCCTTCTTATTATCAGCAACTCAGTCGGCGTGCGACTCGGTTGCTGGATGGCATCTTAAGCCCATCTCGACTACTTATCAACATTCCTCCGCAAAATGCATATTTGGTTAAAATCAATACAAATCAATAACTTCATTCAAAGATGAGCACAAAGTCTAACATCGACTCCTTCCGGATGGCATCTTAAGCCCATCTCGTGCTCCTTCGAGCGTCTGAGAGCCTAGCGTGCGGCTCACTCCACATGGACCCTTCCGGATGGCATCTTAAGCCCATCACCGTTAATTCTCATGTCAGCACCTCGGAGTCTAGCGTCGACTCATTCCCCAACAAAATTTCCAACTTCTCCAAATGGCATCTATAAGCCCATTCCGTCACCAAAAAATTTTCAGGTGTACTCGAGTGTTCAATCATCTTCTACCTCCCGGTCACGAAAGACAGGCGTGTCAATATAACCTTCCATTACAAGAAGATTGAACAGGGGCAGCTGTCATACCCCAAAATTTGCCCTCCATCTTCTCAAGATATTTCATACATCCATACTCAAGGATTCCTCAAGAGTTGATCAGACAAACTCTCTCCTAGACAATCAACCCAAATTAGGGTTTGGTGATCCTCAGATCAAGATGGACTTCCATCATCTCCAATGGTCTTCATGCCTCCTCATATGCTTCAAAGATTCTCCATGTCAAGTTTCAAGCCTTACAAGTCAAGATTGCTTAGACAATTGCTCAGATGGTTGAAAATCAGTTGTATTGGACAAAAAGTCAAGCTGTGGTTAACTGATCAAACTTCATGATTTTGGTCAACATCCTCATTTGAAGTTACATTCATCATTTGATCAAGGGTTGATCATGATTCATCAAGAAAACTCAAGATTTGCTCAAAGTCAAACTTTCTAAATTAGGGTTTCAGGTGAAAAGTCAATGAACTTTGGTGATCATAACTTCTTCATACTTTATCGAAATTTTCCACCACCTCTTGTTTTGAAGGAAATTCAATTCTCTACAACTTCATGTCTCACAAGAATGTCCAAAAAATGCTTCATTTGAGAGGTATGACCCAAAACATTACAGGTCATTTTCAAAGTCAACAAAAAGTCAACATTTTGTTTTGAGGATATATTGAGCATGGAAACTCCAATTGATATGAGACCAAAAAGGTTGGTTAGAGGACTCTTAGAGCTTTCCAAAAAGTCCAAGAACACTCAAAAATGTGGAAGTTGGGCAATTTTGGACAATTGCACAAAAGGACATTTTGGTCAAAATGCAAAATTTTCCAAATGGGCCTAAAATCTTTTGGTCCAAACTTGTTCATGACATCATTTTTGACCCATAAATGCTTGGCCATGGTAATTTTCTATTTTTTTGATTTATCTTTGAATTTTAAAACATTTAATTCAAAATTAAATCATATAAAATATGAAAATAAGATTTTTTTTCAAATGGATTGGATTTATATCTTACTTGAGGTCCAAGATAGCCCACCAAGCATACCAATTTCGTGATAGCATGCATATGGAAAGAAAAAATCAAATTTTTAAGGAAATTTGATTTTATTTGAATGAGAAATATTGCACATTGATTAACCAATCTTTTTCACTATTTTTCTCTCTCAATCCCTCTATAAATACTGACCTATTGCTAAGCACAAGGGACGAAACCAGCCCTTACAACAACAAAACTTTGGCAAATTTTTCAAGAATCCTCAAAATTCAATTTTAATTTTCAACAAGTTTCATTAAAGCCATCCATCAAGCGTGTTCTAGGGGTTCCCAGCAATCTAAACCACCTCTTGCTCGAAGCCAGATCGCCCTGAATCGTGCCAGCAAGCTCTCACCGGTTTGGTAAACTCACAAATTCGATTTCCTTTTTCCATGCGTTATTAATTGTTTTTGTGTATTTGAATGGATTCAGGACATCAAATAGATCAGGAATGATGCATCACATGCGAGCATACACGTAGAAATTGATAGTTGCCATTGCTAGGGCAGTTCGACTTCTTTTCTTCGAAACTCATTACACAGGCCGATTCAACGCAAATGGATATCACCATTGGATTTAGGAGGTCCGATTTAGGGGGGTAGGGTTCTATTTTCTTGTTTATTTCGCGTATTTTTGCAGGTTGGAAAATCAACCCACGGAGAAGATGGCCGCGTTAGGGTTACGGTCTTGACTCGTGGACTCCTTGACCGCATGCGTGGCGTTATCGCGCTCTCTGATTCGCTCATTCCATCCAACGGGGACCCCACCAGCTGACTGTGCCTTGACCTCTCCAAACGGCGACGCGTGTTACTTATAATCCCACGTTTCTGATCCATGACAACAAGTGACAGATGGCGTAGTGGTAAAAGCTCTCACTGTGCAAAGATACTCCAAAAGGTCCCCTGTTCGAACCTCATCAGGACCAGATTTGCATTCTTTTTTACAAACTTTGCATTTTCTCATATTTCATATTTTTCTTATTTAATATTTTTCATACAATTTTAATTCTTTTCATAATTTTTATTCATGCATTAAAAATCATCAAAATATTTTTTCCTTTTGCATTTATTTTCAGAAAATACTTATTTAATTTATAAAATTAAAAAATACAATTTTGCATGCATATTTATTTTTATTCATAATTTAGCATTAAAATCACTTTTAATTAGTTTTAAATTATTAAAATGCATCAAAAAAATCCCAAAAAATTATTTTAGCATATTAATGTTGTTTCCAGCATGTCATATTTTTCTCATTCAAAAATTTGCATTTTTACTAATATTTTTCTCTTATTCAATTTCATCGTATTTTCCGATTTTCTTATCTTTTCACAGGTTATTCCGTTTCAGACGGTTTCTTTTACTGTTTTCATTTTTTCCAATTATGTAACTGTTCATGGGATGTAATAGTTTAAATTAGGTTTTTATTTTTCCGCAAGTTTAAATTATGTATACGCCCAAAGCCATGTAATAGCGTAGGACATTTATCTTTCCGCATCTTTACATTCCATTTTAATTTCCGCACCCTATAAATTGTTAGTAACTAGGCGTGTATGGCAAGATAATAATCAACATAGCTCACTAATTTTCAAGATAAAATATCTGAATCAACACACTTTTTCACATGCACCCTTAGGGTAATTCTCTCTCGTTGCCTTACAATTCAAATGGTCAAGTCCCTCGAGCGTAGAGATATTCTAGCACCGTTGCCTTCAAAACAAATCATCATAGTCCCTTGATACAAAGATCATAGACCCACGATGTAGCCTCTGAATACATGATCTTGACCCTCGATTGTTGCCTACGAAAATGATGATTGTCCCTTGAATGTGCTAGGATACTTCCTACAAGTTGCTTTCTATGACCATCCGATGTCCCTTCATGTCGCTTACATCCAACAAATAGGGTTACCTACCAACTAATGGTATGGATAGCACTATTCTAACGTTAAACAACAAAAGCGACCAATTACGAGTAAGTAATAAGACTTTTAGTTGCTTGCTCTATCAAAATACTTTTCACACCTCACACTTTTGTCAAAGTTCAAACTCTTTCAAAATGAAACATTTTGAACACTTTGTATACATTCCTACATGAATCATTACAAAGTCAAAGCGAAATGCCTTTTCAAAACATTTTCAAACACACAGGAAGCACAATTTTAAAGTGATCTAGAGCAACTAGAGCCGTAGATAACTACGGATGGAAAGGGGTGCTAATACCTTCCCTTTTCATAACCTTCTCAGAATCTAACGAAGGTCTTTTTCTGTACTTTTTACCTTCCCTTAATTGGATAAAAGAAAAGTCGGTGGCGACTCTTGCTATCCGCATATTTGCGATACAAAAACACTAACAAGTCAGTTCACCGTGTTACAGATACATATCTTCCTTTGATTGAGTTTACTTATAACAACAGTTTTCATGCTAGTATTGGAATGGCACCGTTTGAGGCTTTGTATGGTCGGAGGTGTAGAACTCCTTTGTGTTGTACGAGTCGGTGAAAGTGTGGTGCTTGGACCCGATTGGTTAGAGAGACTCTGAGATGATGAGAGAAAGATGAGGATTTCTCAAAGTCGACAAAAGAGTTATCATGATAAAAGGAGAAAAGACTTGGAATTTCGAGATGGTGATCATGTATTTTTGAGAGTTACTCCTACGACCGGTGTTGGGCGAGCATTAAAGTCGAAGAAGTTAACTCCTCGCTTTATTGGTCCTTACCAAATTACTAGTAAAGTGGGAAAAGTGGCCTATAGAGTGGCGTTACCGCCAAATCTTTCGAATTTGCACGATGTATTCCATGTGTCACAACTTCGGAAGCATGTTCCGGATCCTTCGCATGTGATTGAGATGGATGATATTCAAGTTCGAGAAAATCTTACGGTGGAAACGATGCCTTTAAGGATTGAGGATCGTGAGATAAAGTCTCTTCGTGGAAAAGAGATTTCCTTGGTCAAAGTTGTTTGGATAGGAGCAGCTGGTGAAAGAACGACGTGGGAGTTAGAAAGTGAATCACGGAATTCCTATCCAGCTTTTAGTCGGTAATTTCGGGAAGAAACTCTTTTAAGTGGGGAGAGTTATAGCGCCCGTTTTATTTAATATTATATTATATTAATATTTTTGAGTTACCGTTTGACGATTATTTTGGCGACGAGAATATTTATATTGATCGATATATCTATTAATATATTTGGCGACGTTTCGTTCGGTCCGGTTCGGTAAAATATTATTCGGACCGATATTTAATTCCTCGGAATTATTTTAATTAATTGAATTAATAATATTATTAGATATTATTAGTGTGTTAATTAATAAGAATAGATAGGGGTGTGGGATTAATTGTGTAGAATTGGGTATACATCCTTGGTTGCTAGTAAGAACACATTATAAACACTTTTCCTCATTTTCTTTCCACTACAACACCATAAGCCAAACATAGAAGCTTAGAGAGAAATAGAGGGTTTGGAAGAAGAAGAAGAAGAGCAAGAGCAAGAGCAAGGTTTGGGTTTGTTGAATCATCAAGAATCATCCAATCACTTGAGGTAAGGGGTTTGACTTTCCTTTCCATATAGTTAGGGTTTGATAGATATATTTTGGATTTAGGAAAAATTGATAGGTTGATTCATGAGTTTTGGTTGGTTCATTGTTGAAATAACTTAGAAAGGTTGAGTTAGGAGTATGGATTATTGGGTGTTTCATTTCTAGCTTGTAGGAAATAGAAGTATAAAAATGGAAATGAAAAACTGTGAAAAACCAGGAAATTACAATGTCTGTGTATAGAATCATGGGGAAGAAGATGTGTTGTGTAATGGGAGGCGCCCACCTCACCATGAGGGGCGACCTTCCCCCTCCCCATAGGGGCCCGCCTCCCTTTCATTGCAAGCTTGGGACGAACGTCCCCTTGTGTTGGGCTGGCTTTGGAAAAATTGTCACTTTTTTAAACATATTACGCATAATTACATTCTACATAATTACATTCGTATAATTCTTCATTTAGTTTCTGTTTCTTCTAATTTCTTTAATTCCACATACTACTAGCTAGTATTAATAAAATATAATTAGGACATAAGTTAGCCGATTAAATTTAGAACCCCATTATGTTCCGATTTTCCGATTTCGGTAAATTCGGCAACGAAGCAAGTTGCTCCGAATTCAACAAAAATTGACGTGCTAGCTAAGTTCGACGTGTAGAACGTAGTGGTGAGGTTAGTTTTTCGAAACTACGAGTTTTTACGAAACGACCCGAAATAGGCCAAGTTACGGTTAAATTGAATTGGATTGCGTTTTAGTCGATTTAAGACACGTATGGACAACCCGATTGCGATGTAGACGATTATGATTAATGTCGGTTATTAAGAATGGCATTCGCGACGAATATTGGTGTTTTGACTATTTTTCCGCATTTGTAATTTGGTGAATTAATTGATAATGATGTGGTGTGATTAAACATGATGTTTGCGACGGTGTATTTATTAATGAATACTTGATGATATGCGATGCGATGATATGTATATCTTGGTGTGGATAAATATGGCGACGTGTGTTCGCGTTAAAAGGTGGGCGCTGAGGATCGACGTGAGTTCGGATCTTACAGTACATAGCGATTTAAATCTTTTGATTTGTTTATAAAGATGCATGAGCATCGAGCTTTATTATTTTCAACACAAGAAAGATGATTTAATGATTATGAAAAAGGGAAAATGAAATACCCTCAATTGATATTGGTATGCGTAACGACTAGCGCAAACTAGACATAACGCATTGGGAGATTCGAGTAAGGGGATTGTTATATAAAGGGAATAGATGGAGCACCCTAAATATATGTAGTTATCTGACTTTATATATGAATCGTTTGATATGTTTGTGTGTTTTAATTGCTATTTCTATGATTGGGAAAGTTTCTCCTTTGGATTTTTAGAGCAGTTGTGTGGGATTCTAAGTTTTGTTATTATTGTGCTTTCAGATCGTGGATCTTCGCATACATATCCCTAGTGGGATCGAGCATTTGTAGCTCGGATCTACAAGTTCTATGGTTTGTTTGGTGCGAGGGAGATAGAAATTTGCTCGGCAAGGATGAGACCTTGTGCCTACGTATTCTCAAAGGATGTTGAGAAAGTCGAAGCAATCGTAGTTCCCACTTATGCTAGTGGAAAGCAACGGGATGTTAGTAAGAGACAGACAAATGTCATCTTAATGAAAAAATGTATCTAATCTATTTCATCACATACACTTTGAAAAGTTTGACTGATCAAAATCTTTCATCGTAAGTATTAGGTGTTTTGCTTGAGTGTACAAGCGTTACCACTTACATGTTTAAGAAAGATGTTTGAAAAAAAGATGATTGAATCTTTTAACTGTAAGTATTGGGTGTTTTACTTGAGTGTACAAGCGTTACCACTTACAATTAAGAGATGTTTTTGTTTGAAAATAGTTTGAAAAGAGTTTGAAAAGTTTTTGACTGTATGTGATGTGATAGATGAGATACTTCTTCCATAGAGATGATAGATGTCTAAATCTCAAGGAGAAATTGATTGGATTAAAGGGATGCTTTTAAGAAGCCCATGGGTCCTTGTATTAGCCCGAGGAGGCATTCGAGGTCATCGAGGTCATCGAGGGTCCTTGTATGAAGCTCAAGAGAGCTATAGGGTATGGGCTGTCTTTGGCTTGAAAGTTTCACGAGAAATCATCCTTTTACGAATAAGAGCAATTTCAGGAAAATTTTACTCTCTAGAATTTGAAAGTGATTTCAGAAACCATCCTTTCAGGGTTCTATCTTAACGGGTGATTCTTTGTATTGGAAGCCCAATAGGAGGCTGTTAAGAGATTTCCTATCTCTTTCATTGTATGATGCCCAGAAGCTAAACTCAATGAGGAGTTCTTTTGAGCGAAGCCCAGAGGTGACTCAGCGAGTGTTGTCTTATCTGAAGCCTAAGCGGAGGCTAACTCTATGGGAGAGTTTCTTTGTACAAAGCCCAAGAAGGCTAAACTCTGTTGGAGATAAAAATATCTTGTATGAAGCCCAGCGGAGGCTAGACTCAAGCAGGATGAGTTATCTTATATAAACCCAGCGGAGGCTATCTTGTGGGAACCTATTGATTAGTCTAATTGTTATGTTATAACTAGGCAGTTGTATAAATAGGTGTGTGTGATAGGTATTCACGAGGTTTATGAAGGAAATATAAACAATGCATGATGTTTATTTGGTTTTATGAAATATAAACAAGTATACGTGAAACGAGCGTTAAAGCAGCATAACTTGATTATTCACAAGTTTGTACTGTGTACAAGGAAATGAATATGTACGGACGAGTTTTTATGTACAAAGAAGATGGATGTACATAGGAGGGTTGGGACTTACACCATAAGGGAGGCCATTGATTTGAAAGTAGTTTCTGAGGGATAATGCTCCATTCAATACCAATGGTATTGATGTAAAATGTCTGGATGAGCGAAATGATTGATTGAAGTTTTATCTGTAAAAATATCTATTATATACAGATAAAAGTTTGATATGTACAAGGAAAAGATTGTGTATGTACATAAAGAATGTTTGGTTTGTGTATACACAAGTGAAGTGAAAACAAGCGATCGAATTTATACATACTTGAGTATAAAAAAATATACATATTATGTCAGATGAAACTTTATATATGTTTTGAAAAAAGTTTGATATGTACAAAGAAATATTATGTACATAAAAAATGTTATGGGACTTACACCGTGATGGAGGCCCATTGGTCAAAAATTTACTTTCGGAAGAAACCTTCCTTTAGAACCAATGGATTATTATAAACAAGCGAATGAAAAGAAAGAAATTTGTTTACGTTTGAATATTAGCAATGATGATTTGAGTATGTACAAGTAAAATTAAATATGTACATAAAGTTGGGACTTACACCATAAGGGTGGCCCATGATCGATCGAGAAATTCGAGAGAAGACGAAATCAGTTTTATCGTTTTAAATCGGATTGCTCATGGTAAAAGATGCAAGTTTTATGAAATGTTTTGAAAAATGATTTGAAAATGTTTTGAAAATGTGAGGTTCATTTATGAAAAGTTTTGAAAAAAATCGGAAGTCGAAAACTGGAAAAATTCACCTTTTAAGGAGGTTTGAACAGTGTTTAGAGCGTCGTTTTCGGCTCGATTAAAATTTAATCAGATGAAAGTTTTTTTCTGAAAATTTTTGCACTATCATAAAATAGATGTATTTATTGACAAGTGTTTAAAAATCATCTCAAAATGAGAAGTTTGATTGGTCAAAAAATGTTGAAAGTTTGATAAAAAACATGAAAAAATGGAAGTTTTGTAAAAGAATGGTCTTGTGAGGTTGAACCATGACCATTAGGTGGAGAGCGTGGCAAGAAGACTTAAAGACAAGCATACTACCCTTTGGGCCAAGCTAGCATTTAGTGGACTAACACCGCGTTGAAAAAGAATTGGCTTATTTAAAAATTTGAAAATTGAAGAACACCAAGAACACGCGCGCAGCCTGGGTTTATGTTTTGATTTTCAGTTTCACGAATTCAACCTAAAATCTTTGTTTCTTAATGAAATCCAATGATGTAAACATCAAAGTTGCTCGGTTTTGCACCACGAATATGAATATATGTTAATTTCATTTATATTAAGCCCGAACATTTTGAAGAACACTCATGAACCCTAATGAAAAACTCAAATGAAATGATGAAGGTTGGATGATTGTTTGATTTTATTGAGGGTTATCAATCGTTGATAACAATTGAAGTTTTGGTCATTTAACCAAGTTCGTGTTACACGGATAAATGAGAATCGAATTACAGGCAAACGTGTTTCCGATTGTTGTTTCTTGATTGGGTGAGCTCAACGGCATGTAAGGAAGCTATGTGAGTGGTGCGCATCATGGATTCATCTGGATCATCTGCTCAAGTCGACCTGCACAGTTCAAAAATGGCAACTGGATTTCGAAGTAAATCGTGTTACAGATGATTGTTCTTGTTTTGGCTCACTCATATGATGTTCATGGAAGGTGTTTGGCTGCTCAGAACTCAAAGGAATCAAGCCAAGCTTCAGTTTCGATTGTTATGGCAGTTTTGGAAGCTTATGTGCATAAGATGCAATTTCTGATTTCCAGCCTTGTTCAAGTTAATTTTAAGTTTGGAACAAGTTTAATAATGATTATGCAACATGTATGACACCAAATTTCATCATGGTTTTAGCTCAAATTCAAAATGCTATGTTTTCTCAATTTGCACTATATTACTTGATTTTCAAGAAAGTGAAAGAAAGCATGAATTTGTATTGTTTTTGGTGTTGATTTAGGCTTGAAATGTGATCCTTTTATAGGCAAGAGATTACGAAAATGTTAGGCAAGAAGACAAGCCATTTGGTGATTCATGGATTGCAAGGGGCAAGAATGGTATTTCAAAAGCAAAAGGAACCTTCCTTTTTTACCATGTGCTATATTTTTACATTTTGATCCAATCCTTTCAATTATCACTTCTCACTGATGTTTATCAGTTTGATGACTCAATTTGGCAAGGTGGCAAGGTTGAATTACTTCTTGGTGAAGAAAACTCAAAAAATGACCTATAATTGATGTTTTGATCTTTGAAAATCAAGTTTCATGGAGCCTTATGTTTCAATTTCAAAAGTATATCTAGACTCCATGGATTTGAGAGTTCTTGGACATTTTGAAGATCTTTCCTGGCTACAACTTTCATGTTTTGAGTTTTTCAAATTCAAATTGGAACTTGGTGAAAAAATGGCTTGAAGTTTGGAAAAAGTAAGAAATTTCAACACTTAGAAAATTTCTAAGTATAAAACTTTGACTTTTTGTTGACTTTTCAAATTCTTTGATTTTTTATGATCATGATGGATCATTTGAAGTTTTTGATGTTGGAAAAAGTTTTGTTTGAAAATTTGACCAAAAGTCAAAGTTTGACTTTTACTGAGATGAAATTTCATCGGATGTTTACAGCAGTGATGAATTAATGAATCTCGTGATGTTTTGATCGGAAATTAGGTCAGATGTTGTATCTAAGATATAATGACCAATCTCTATCCAAAAGTTATTTCTTGTTCAAAAGTCAGAGAATTCTCATGCCCGATCAAAACCTAATTGGTGATCCTCGATTGATACGAAAAATTTGATATCGAGGATTGAAGGTTGATGATTTGATCAAGATAGATCAAATGAAGTGAAAAATCTCAAACCCTAATTGGTTAGCTCTTGAATCGAGATAAAAATCGATGAAACCTAATTTTGACACAGCAGATGCTATACCAGTTAATCTTTTATAGGCGTTAGTTATGCAAGGATGCAAATGTAAGGTGGTATATTAGGTCAAAATTTGGGGTATGACAGCATGGACTTTATGTCAATTTTGATGGCGATGATGATGTTTTGTTGTATTTGTTTTATTGTAGGAGTCACATACATTGCATTGGCGTGGCGATGATGGGCTTTATAAATGTTACTAATTATGGACAAAGCCGGGTACCAATGCATAACAATCAGTGTCACATGGATCGGTTATATTTATGTTTGAGATTGTTTGGCGTTGGGTTTTAATTGATGGATGATGTTGAATCGCGATGATATATCTTGTGTTAATCACAGTATAATGATTATGTAATGATTAAAGTGTTAATTTATACACTAAATGCTAATTTAAAGTATGTGAGATTTTGATATATGTTGACATACTCTTACTAACTTATATCATTTATAATTCCAAAAACTATTTATATATTTATCATGCCTTTAATTATATATGATCCTTACTAGCATTTTTGGCCGTTGCCTTTATATTAGCGTGCGGGTGATCATGAGGATGATGAGGATTAACTTGAGTCTCTTTATTTTGAGTTAAGCTCTTCGTCGTGGTAACACTCGGGATTTGGTTTTTTGATAGGATAGTTTGTATATTTATCTTATGATGTTATAACTGTATTGATGATAACATGATGATATGTATATTTTGTGAACACGTCCATCTTTGTGACTAGTCATATATTTATAAGATGAATTATGATATGAATCGGTATATCCGACTTTTGATGTTTGTGAATGTGCATTATAATGCAAAGTGATGAAACACGAATATGTGATGCCTCGATTTTGTTGGATGCAATTTTGAAACTACGATTTTATTATTAATACGAGGGTAGAATTGGGGTGTTACATTTAGATATTGACATTTATAAATACCGACTACCATGAAAGAAGGTTTTCTGTGAAGTAGAAGGTTAGTAGTATGTGTCTGAGATGTCAAGAAAATTAAAGTTGAAGTTATGAAAGCGGTTCGATATCGGTTTCTTAGTGGGTACTTCTTATCCCTAATGGGTTGATGGTTCCGTACCTAAGAAAGATGCCAAGGTGCATATACGTGGACTCACAAGATCTAAAAAGGCAAGCCGAAGATGATTTTCCGTTTCCACATATTGATGTTCTAGTTGACAACATTTCGACATAAAGTTTTTGTTTCATGGATGGTTTCTCAGTTTAATTAGATTAAGATGGCTCCTAAGACATGGAAAAGACTACTTCGTTACACATAGGGAACTTTACTGTTACAAGGTCATGCCGTTTGGGTTGAAGAATGATGTACATATGTGGTGACGCTATGGTAGCTTTATTCCATGATATGATCCATCACGAGAGAGTTTATCGAGACTTTAAGGGTCTATAGATTACTGACTGCAAGTGCAGTCGTGTCGGGTAGTTTAAAGATTGTCGAACCTCGAGACTATAAATAGATCTAAATCTAAATCTGATAAAGCTAAAGCTCTATCTAATTAATTGGAATTTTTGGTAATTAAAACTTAAATCTAGTTTAAATAATAATAATAAGATTTAGGTATGCAATTTGTCTAACTTAGGGGATCAATTTCCAGGCTTGTTTCTCAAGTTGATAAAAATTCTTTTCAGCAAACAATATTTATCTAAAAATCCTATCTCAAACTCCCACTCTATTGAATCAGATCGTGCAATTAAATCCTACGTATGCTCTCGCTATCCTGCCGAATTTAAAATCACTTTTTGAAAATCAATAAGGTGTAATCAGTTTTAAAATGCTTCCGCTATCTTTAAAATCAATGGCTAGTATCCACTATCCGGTTTTAAACTTCAAACTCTTGCTCTGTTGGGTTCTAACCTTAGTCTAGTTTATTTAATCTCAAACTTTCACTCTATTGATTTCTAAACTTTTTAATAAATTCATTTGGATACTAAAACCAGAAAAGTAATTTTTCTTTTACAAAATAATATTAAGCTAGTTTGTTTCGGGTCCCTTTAGTTTGATTAATTTACATACCGATATCTAATCGGTTAAGCCAGACATATTAATTAATCCAATTATGCATAAACAGTTGTATTTCATATTTTTAAACATATCCAGAATCAGATAAATAAATAACATGCAACAAGACTATTAAATAAATAAAAGCAATTAAATTAGAAACCTAAAAATAAGAATACTTCAATTTAAACTTGTTCTTCAAAATAAACGAGCACTCTACCACAAGTCGGCTGGATCTGCTCGGAGACTTCTTGAACCGAAAGAAGAAAAAAACAAGAAATAAAAGGATGAATCTAACGTGAGTTAGATCAGTCAAAGTTCACAACAATTTCGATGTAGAAGATTCTTGTGAGAAAATATCTCTGTGAAACTAAAGAAAAAAAAGCAAAAGACAAAACTAAAAACAAAACTTGAATATGAAAATAATAAGAATGCTGGAAAAATATTGCTCTTGCTCTTTTGAAAATTCGGACCCTTTTAATTTGTCATGTACGTTCCTTTTATAAGCTTCACTTAGTAACTTCCCTTCTCAATATTTTTGGGTCATTAGTACAAAGATCTCCTAAAATATAGAATTTTCAATCTTCGTTCCTTGACCACATGCATTCAACTTCATGCAGAAAATTTAGGGAAAGAAATTGGAGATGGGCGTCTTAATGCTTACGTGGCAGAAGAAAAAGACAAGAGGTTGTGAGACGTGCGTCTCAAAATTGAATAGGTTTTGGAGTTTAAGTTGTAAATAAAAGTGGTGGGACCCTTTGACTAGGAGGTGAGCGCCTCCAAGGCCTTTGAGACGGCTGTTTCCAGTTGGACGTGTTGGGATGGGCTTTTGCTTGGTATTCGTATAATCATTTCTCTTCTTCTTACCTCCTTCTTTTTGCTTATATCATCCTTTCTTCATTTCTTTGCCTTTTTAAATCAAATTCTTCTCAATATCATTTCTTTTCTCAAGCAATCTTTATTTAACTCAAATACACAAACATTAAAAATATTAGCGTGTCTGAGAATAAAGCAATATAATTAAATGAAAATACAAACATTATTTACTTAAATCAAATTATATTATATAAATTAGTCTTATCAAACTCCTCTATACTTGAACCTTTGCTTGTCCTCAAGCAAAATGAAAACTCTTAAGCATTGGTCAAACATAGTTATAAGCACAAATCAATTTCGTACTTGGTTGCAAGTCGTTCTTTGTTGGATAACCTAAAGCTTGACTTCACATCAAAGCTACGTGTTAACACTAGACAATCCCATCGTTTTAAACAAGTTCTAGTCATGCTATTATAGCTCAACCTAATTCTTTTGTTTTGTTTCACATTTCATTCAGTAGCCAATCACATTAAGCCCTTGCCTTTTCTACTTACATAAGCAGATGGCGGTTAGTGATTTGATCCTTGTAATCTAGCTAGGAGTTATGGTACTTATATCGGTACTCCTTTGTCAATTACAAATTACGGGGATCGGACCGTGGTCCTCCACAAGCTCGGCAGCGGGAACCACTAAACCAATTCACAATGGATTATTTGCATTTAAATTTTTTATAGTGTCCGTAATTGTTAGATTAAATGATCTGTGATGACCATCTAACTTAGTTAGTGCATTTCTGAAAATATATATATTTTCTTTAAATCTTTGATCAATCACTTATATTCATTCGGTTCTCTATGTAGTTTGCGGTTTAAGGCGGTGTCGATTGCTATATAAACTACTGGGGCTACTTTAAAACTAAGTCTTAAGGTATTGGTATAATAGTACTTAAACCGATCTAAGCGTGTTGGGGTTACGAAGTGTTAGGGCGATACTTGATTTTGCTTTAGTAACACTCAAGTTCTTGCCTTTAAAAATAAGCAACCTTTATACTCTTTGGGTGTTATCGAGATATCGTTTGAAGTTTTGGTTATGGTTCAAGAAAATGAAGGAATCGAATAAACACGAAAATTTTGCATAAAAGACTTAAAGTTACATAAACATACTTTTATTGAATGGAAATTTTACAATAAAAGAAGCGAAAAGGAAAATACTAATAAAGCGAGGATAAATAAAATATTTAGACTCCCCTATACTGGAATGAGCATTGTCCCAATACGATAAAATTAGGAGAATCGGAGAATAAGGTGGTCACTCCTCGTCCGTTGATGCCGTGCCATCCTCTAGTTAAGTGGCCGCTTTGTCCCCATTTAGTCAGAATCATCCACTTGAAGATGTAAAACATTCTCCATTTGATTTGACAAAGTTTGAAATTCACGGTTGGTTTAAAAGTATATTCACGTTGATCTCGTTGTAACTCTCAGACCAATTAAGGTTTTGTTTTGATTCGGTTCCATTGCTTGAACGCAGATCTTGTCGTAAGATAGCGATATACATTGCATCAAAAGTGGCGGTGGCGGAGGGTTTTCGGGCGGTTGTCTGTTGAGTTGGGGAATTTTAGGTTGAGGTTGGGGGTTGGTGCATCCAGATCAAAACGCAATTGATTATGGTTGCGAACATCTATTCGATTTGGACAGGGTAGGATTACACTTGGAACTAAATGCATTGACCATCAAGGTAAACCTCTCCTATCTCTTGCCTTGGAGAGATCGGTGAAATCCGAAAATATGTAACAGCAAGAAGTTGGGCCGACATCATAAAATGTCCAATAGATAAAAGTTCATCGGCCAAGCCTAAAGCGTAGGCTAGTGATGTTATTATACCACCAAAAATGAAAGGGTTTGTACCGGCCGCATTTGCACATGATTGGAAGTGGTTGAGCATGAAAGGGGTGGCGTTCTCTTCGCTACCATTGAGTGCGCAGAAGAGAAAAAACATCTCATTTTGGTTAACCTTGTGGTTGTTGGTCCTTCCAAAAATCGTGTTCGCTAGGATGCGATGAAAGTACCTCACAGCCAGATTATGAATGTGAAAGCGTATAGGTCCCTCAATGGCCCGGTTGTTTGGCGGTTAAATCTTGCGGTGAAAGAGTGTAATCCCAGGTACCTCTCCTTCTGTATCGAAAGGTTTGTAGTAGACATTTTTCCTCCGTGAGAAGCGAAAAAGTTCGGCCACTCTCTCCTGATTTAGATTAAACTCGCGGTTAAACATGCAGAAGTTGACGGTTCCCATCGTGAATGGATCTTCTAGAGGAGTGGTGTAGGAAAATAAGCTTAGGAACTTCAACACGAGTGGTTCAAATGTGGGAAAAGGGTGAGTGTAGAGATGGAGTAGGCCAGTGTTGGTTAGCATGAAAGTTACGCTATCAGTCAAACCCAAAGTTTCTACACAGTCAACGTCCACATATTTTGTGGGAACAACTGATCGTGTATAGAATTTTGGATATTTCGCGTGTTGTTTCCCTTCGTCATTGTCACGGAACACCATGGTGGATAAATCGGGTGGTGGCCTTTCCGGTCTCACTTGTCGGTTGGAGTTTCGTGGAGGCATGGTAGATATGAGAGGAAAAGAATATGGTGCGAGAGATGTAGTAATGGAGAGAAAATATGAGGATGGTAGATGAAATTCTAGTGGAAAAAATGATAAGAAGATGTGTATTTATGATGGATAGTTGGTAATGTGGTGAATGGAATTTTTTTTAAAGTTAAATGTGGTGGTGTGAAACGGTAGTATGAATTGAAAATGGTGGAATGAATGGTAATGAATGGGTTGAATGAATTTGATGGAGTGCATTAGAATGGTGTGTAAATGAAAATTTATGGTGGAGTTTATTGTAGAGATGAGAGAGAACGCGTGGGAACATGGAAGAGACAAGGAGACAGAAGAGGAAATCACGTGGAAGGAGAGTAAGAAGGGAAAGGCGGGGGCCTCAATGGAAGGCGAGAGCACCTCAAGGCCCAGAGGAGGCCGTCTCAAGTACTTAGGGGCGGAGGGAATCTCACGTGTGATAGAGGGCGTGCGTCTCTCTTTCCTTTATTTTGCATAATTCTTGCAGGCTAATAGAGGCATGGTCTCTCATATTTTCCAGATCTAGGGAATCTCGTGTGTGTTTGGTGTGCAGGGAATATAGATATGACATAACATAATAATATATCAGTAGGAACATATCAGTAGGCACACTTACTGTATTTTTTCTTTATAAGACAGAAGTGATGTACCTATTTAATAGCAATATAGCAGTTCAAAATAACACTGTTTTTAATATTTTTCTGATACACACAATACATCAGTGATATATGGAAGTAATAATGAAATGCAGTAGTACAATTAGAATAAAACAGAAGTAGTACAATATACTAAATAAATTTGCATCATAGAACTGGAAATTGAAATTGTATTATATTGATAGAAATAAGGTACTTGCTACAAAATGGAAAATAACAATTGCTTGGAAACTAAGTACAGAAAATAATATGCTGAAAATAAAATGAAGAACATAGAAATCCTAAACTAAAATTAGTTTTTCTTCAATTCTCTAGCCGCTAGAGAGCCAATGAGTAAATGTACACAAAAACTTCTTGGAACTAAGATGATATTGTATCCCTGAAACCGTAGAAATCATCCCGTAATGTATTAAAGTCATCTCTCAAAAACTGGTGCTCCACTTGGAAAGCATGGATGGCTGTAGCAAAATCAATGGGAGGTGGCTGATGCAAAGAATTATTTAGGGCAGCAGATTGAGTAGTTAGTGCAGGATGAGGAGGAGAGTCAATGTGATGATACCTAGGGGGAGTCTTAGGATCAGATTCAACATTAGATACAAGGTTATTACGTATCTCATACTCTTGAATGGTTTCAACTGTGCGTGCGGGTGAAGGTATGCCATCTAGGTTATAGAGCCAGTTATTCCTATTATGGACACTAGCCATCGGGCTCGGTATAGTGAATAGTTCAATAACTTAGTTGTTGATAAGTAGAAAAGCGGTGTGAGCCAAGATTACCTATAAAACTGTGTTAAAGCAAGCGAATATTCATGGCTCGGATGCCACTGAAGGTTTAGGTTTAAGAATGCTCGTCTTAATCCAAGATTAGATATCATGGTCACCCACCACCTATACGAATGGGCATGTGATCGGTCTCAATGAGGCACTCAAAACTACGTATGTGGGTGACTGCATTAGCTGGGTGATTACAGCGATGCACAAAACATGATGAAAATTTCATCTCGGGACACTATAGTAATGTTACAGGGTTTTCCAAATGGGGTGTGAGCCGTATCTTATAGAATCCCTAAAACTAGTTATGGATATTCTACGAAAGTCGGTGAGCTCAAGGTTAAGATTACCAAAATGGACCCCAAAATTAATCGAGGCTCCTAAAGCCTAAATATTCCTCCAGGTTTCATGATAGACTCCTACTCACTAGGAAATCCTAAAAGGTCGGCTAACTCCATATGGTGAAACTTATAGTTCATCCCAAAAAGTCTAAAAATGATGAACTATAAGTTTCACCATATGGAGATAATAGATAAGTTAAGCTAAGGAATTCTAGGGTTAAGTTCCGGTGAGTGGCATAACATATCATTAGGCAGGATATCCCACAATTTGGTTCGACAAAAGTGCGCTATCCACAATTCCAGTGCTTCCATAGCACCGTTATGAGGATAAATAGTGGGAAGCATTTCCCGCTCGACCAATACTCCAAATTTTCCTATTGATGTCTTCCTGAAAGTAACTTGCATATTATCGACTCGCATGACATCGTGAGAATAGAATTAGTGAATAAAGAAAAATATCACGAAATTATTAAAATAAAAGATAGCCGATAATTGCCAAATCTTGATAGAAAGAAAGTAGATAATGAAAATAAAATAAACATAAGATAAAGAGAATTTAGAAATTTGAGAAATGAGAGAAAAATGAATATAAGAATGAAAGAAAAATAAAATAGATGAAAATGAAATGAAATTAAACATAAAAATAAAGCGGTGGATTGTCTCCCAAAGTGCTTTGTTTTATAAAGTAAGCTAAACAAATATGAATTAAAGGTTAATCTTTTAATTAGGCGGGTAGCTCGTCAAGATTTAATATTTGTAAATTTTCATCGATTTAGTACAATGGTATTATTTTAGATGCTTCCATTTACTATAAAAGTCAAGCAGATTTCCCTTAATTTCTGCTTACTTGGATAGCGTTAGTGATTTCAAAGGGCGGACCACCTAGGTTGCAATTTTCAGAAATAATTTTAATCTAGGTTAAAAAAATAAAACTATTTTGCCTTTGTTAAATTTTTCCTAGATATGCGTTTAATAGTACTATTTCTGTTTGATCTTTATAAATCTTAGCATTTTCATTCATCTTGTCTAAGTTCTTCTAATTTGTTTACTCAAGGATGCGTTTTTTACCGGCGACCGTATAACTTAGGTTTAGATTTTTAATGGCCTAATAGGCCTTATGTTCTAATTCTACTAGAAGGTGACACGACTTACCATAAATGAGCTTAAAGGGGGGTAGTCCTATGGGGTTTTATGGCGGTTCCATATGCCCATAAAGCTTAGTGGAGTTTGAGGACTAGTCTTTTATAGACGTAGCAACAGTCTTTTCTATGATTTGTTTGATCTCACAGTTTGAAACTTCTACCTATCCACTTGTTTGGGGGTGATAAGGTGTAGCTATGGGTGTCGGACTCCATATTTCACTAATAGTTTTTCTAAGATTTTGGAAATGAAGTGGGACACCTTCACTATAGCGAGTCAAGCACACAAAAACTTAGAAAATTATATTTTGAAGAGTTTAAGGACTACGAATGTCATTTGTCGGAGAATCTATGGCAAGCAATCCATTTTGAAACATAGTCTACATCATCAGTATGTACTTACTGGAGAATGGAATGGTCCCATGAAGTCTATTCCCACACATGAAGATTCGACTTCTAAAATACCTTTTTATGGCATTTATCGTGTCTAGATATGTTGCCGATGTGTTTGCAGTCGCATTTCATGATGGTGGCATGCCGTCTTTCCATAGAGTTAGGCTAATAGAGGCGGATTGTAAGATCTTATACGGAGTTTTATCGTGCTTGCATGTCCTCCATCGATTGCAAAATGGCGGTGTGCTATAATGCTTTCAATCTCCTCTTGAGGCGTACAACGACGGAAGATTCCATTGGGGAACTCTCTTGAAGAAAGGGTTCATCCCAATAAAATTGTTTAAGGTCATGGAAGAATTTCTTCTTTTGTTTGTAGGTTAACTCGGGCGGTAGAACACCTGCGGCTAGGTAATTTACGAAATCTACATACCAAGGCATAGAAGAAATGACTAAGGTGGTTTCTATGAGTTTATCAGTTTCTTTGTCCTCCAATTGGGCAATGAGTTTATCGTATTGGAATTCATCATCGATTGGCACTTGTTCATGTTTAAGGTTCTCGAGTCTAGATAGGTGATCTGCTACTACATTTTCAGTTCCTTTCTTATCTTTGATTTCTAAATCGAATTCTTGTAGAAGAAAAATCCACCTCAGTAGTTTAGGTTTAGCGTCTTTCTTAGTTAAGAGGTATCTAATGGCAGCGTGGTCAGTATAGATGATTATTTTGGCTCCTACCAAGTAAGAACGGAATTTATCCAGCGCAAAACTACTGCTAAGATTTCTTTCTCAGTTGTGGCATAACTCAACTGGGCTTCATCTAAGTTTCTACTCACGTAATATATGACGTGAAGTTTTTTATCTTTTCGTTGTCCTAGGACAGCTCCTACAGCGTAGTCGCTCGCGTCACACATTATTTCCGGATGGTTCACTCCAATCTGGGGTTTGCATGATGGAAGCGGAGATTAATGCTTTCTTAAGTGTGTTAAACGCCTCTAAACATTTGTCGTCGAAGATGAATTCAACGTCTTTCATTAATAGTTCAGTTAATGGTTTAGTTATTTTAGATAAATCCTTAATGAATCGTCGGTAAAAACCGGCGTGTCCTAAAAAGCTTCGTATTTCTCTAATAGTTTTCGGAGGTTGAAGGTTTTCGATGACTTCAATTTTAGCTTTGTCGAATTCAATTCCTCTATTAGATATGATGTGTCCTAACACAATTCCTTCTTGTACCATGAAGTGACATTTTTCCCAGTTAAGCACTAGATTCACCTTTACACAATGTTCTAAAACTTTTTCTAAATTTTCAAGGCATTCTTCGAAACTTTGCCCACATACGGAAAAATCGTCCATAAAGACTTTCATGATGTCGTCAAGAAAATCGGTGAATATTTCCATCATGCATCTTTGAAAGGTCTCAGGAGCATTGCATAAGCCAAATGGCATTCGTCAATATGCGAAGGTACCAAAGGGGCATGTGAAGGTTGTCTTTTCTTGGTCATCAGGGTGAATTGGTATTTGAAAGAAACCTAAGTAACCGTCTAAAAAGCAGAAATGAGAGTGCCTAGCTAGACGTTCTAACATCTGATCTATAAATGGTAAAGGGAAATGATCTTTTCGAGTGGCTTTGTTAAGTTTTCTATAGTCTATGGACATTCTCCATCCTGATTCAGCATGTTTGGTTATGATTTCTCCTTTTTCATTTTGATCAACATTACCTCCTTTCTTTGCTTTCATGTGCTTTGCTTCATTTACTACTCGGATATAGGATATATTATTCTTGCCTTTATTTCATCCTTCTTCTTGGTCATGATGAGGTTTGAGTCTCCTCGATGTTCTCTAGAAATATTACGGTTTTTCTAGAATAATCGATGCATATATAGATAGATGGACTTATTCCCTTAAGGTCGGTGATATTGTATCCTAAAGTAGTTGGATATTTTCTTAAGATTTGCAATAGTTTCTCAATTTCTATCTGTCCTAGCTCTGCGTTGACTATTCTTGGTGCGTTCGAGTTCTAAGTCCAGGAAT